>JAHZNE010000110.1:0-14197 GCA_027744055.1 Callyntrura sp. NNG-2020 | reverse complement strand
GTACTCGGTCGACCGTAAGTGGTAGGAATGAGTACAAAAATGAACACTACTTGAAAGAATGAGTACTAGTTAACAGAATGAATACTACAATTAAAATGAATACTTGCTTAAGGAATGAATTTCGGATAAGAATGAGTACTCGATCATAAAATTAATAAAAAATTACTAAACTAGAAAAAATTGAAGCTGTTGTACGTAACAGTTATTATCAAGTAGGGCTTTCCAAAGTACAAAGGAAATGAGAACTTGCATCAATGTATCAAGCGTAGCGTAACCATTCCTTGACACTGGAAGAAACGAACGTGATGTCAAATGCAATTTAAAGTTTAAATACGATAGTTCATAAGGCGCTGGCTTAGCACTAGATTCTGCTACTGACACCAAACTGGTGAAATAATATTTTGAATGGTGTTGCATCGTTTGATAAATAGTACTTTAATGCCACTTGGCTTCATTCAATTGAGATGGTGTCAGATATTACCATTTACAAAAATATCAAAACATTTATTCTTAAAAGTCGACTTATTAAAATCAACTTGTAATGGTCCTATTTAAATCCTCTTTCATTAGGAATCTGCCAAGTTTGCTGAAACAGGGGTAACTCGAAAGAACAATTTTTGCATTGCAAATGGAGTTGGAACGCAGACTTGTCCTTCCTTTACTTTTTCTGAACGATTTAAATTTTTTAGTTTTTCCGTCGTCTACAGATAAAAATAATAGATGATGAAATAGTGTTTGTACCAATATAGAACTCAAAGAAACAAATTGTGTTGGTCTTACCATTTGAAGCAAATCAGACAAACTGGTATTCCACGCATTGTTCATGAAAACCTCCGTCAAACAATACACAAGCCAACTTCCGACTCGACGATTTCGAGCAGCTGGGTACCCTGGCAAAGTTGGGTTTACTACCATAGCATGTTGAATCGGCGGGGGTGGACGGTGGTTATCATCATATTCATCCTCATCATGGTTCGTACTCGTTCCAGGAATATTAGTTGAGGCGCCCGGAAATTGTTGGCAAAACTGCAGTATAAATACCTTCGGACGTTCATTAAGGTTAGGACAGCCCACACGACCAAATTTGTAAACCACGTCCTTATACACGTTCAGTCTTTCGTGTTGGCTGGTCAAAAAATGATCCCGACTACCATGGCTTCCAATAAATACAACGCAGGATGTTTGAGTCAAGAGCGGATTGGCAAAGTTTTGTTTAAACTTTTGAATGGCGGTCATAATTCGGTGTTTTGTTACGTAGCCAGTAATAGGTTGGATTACAGTAAACCCGAGCCCGGTCCACAGTTCCTTCATATACATGGTATCATGTTGTGCTCCTTCTCGGTCCAAGCTATCATTATCAAACTCAGTGATGTTAATTATAAGCGCAAAGTTTTTTGTTCTGTCACTAGTGACGTTGTAGTTGTCCTAAAATTGAAATATTGGATATATTTTATATAAATGTTTTCAAATTCATGATTGCACAAGTATTTACATATTTTTACCTGTTCCAGCACACCGACAGGCTGTCTGACTTGTACTTTTAGTACTTTGTATGTATCAACAGCATCATTCCCATCATCTTCATCCTCATAATTGCAGCATTTGCAAAATACGTTGTCATCCTCATTGTACTCGACATCTTTAGGGTCACTATCACCCGTGTTACATTTCCCCCCAGTTTCCTAGCGATAAACAGAAAATAGTAATTTATAATATGGCATTATACATTAATGAATAGGTTAAATGCATTTTACTGCTAATGATATCTGCGCTAACAATAGAAATGGAAAACGTCTACGACTCGTATAGAATTTACGTTGATCTACAAGTAAACCAGGAAACTCAAAAACACGATATGAAAAGTCAAGCCCGACAATTCTCTCCGGGCTCTGTGATGTTCTCCCTTTGTACAAAAAAACTTTTGATTTTAACACACCATTCTACTGGTAATCTCTTGTTCTTACCCGAGCATCGTTTGTACTTAATTGGCTTCTCTTTGGCTCTGTAGACGACTCCTTTCCTATGTGGACACATGGTCGCTTAGACGATGAAGGTTCTTCTGAAAAACTGACAGGCCCTTTATTGTTCCTTTCCGAACTGCTCCTTTTGCGGTTATCCTATGACATCACAATTACATTGAATTTAGAGAATCTGCAGTTTAAAAATATCGATTTGTTGTACATATTGTAATGAACCATGGTGTATTTATTATAAGGTGTGCCATAAATAGTTTAAAATTATTATATTTTAAATTGGAAATAGTGGCACAAGAAATATAATTTTTAAAATGAAATACTGAAATACAGAATTGCGTGAAAATTGCATTTCTTTTACAAATCATGTTGTTGTAAATTTAATAGTACTGTGTGGAAAATTAGAACACCGTTACATAACAGTTACCTTCCCTTTTAGAGTATACAATTTAATGTGCTAAAGCAAGACCGACTTTTAGAATTATTATATAATGAGTCTACCACAGAATGTGATGGGGATTGTTGGCTTTGATTTCGTTTTTGACATTTTGTGAGAACTTCGAACCACCTGTAAACACATCAGTAAAATGACAGTAGCGATAATTTGCACGAATACAGTAAATCATATAAGTATTTTTAAATACAAATAAGGTATGTCTTACGCCATGTCATGCGGAGGATCTTGTTCCAGATAATTCAAAATTACATTCCAGTTTTCTTCCGCCATCAACATTTCCTCATTAATGCTCTCCAACAATGCTTGGTCCAGTTGCATGTTGTTGTGGACAGCTAACTGCAAAAATAGTCCTTTCAGCAATACTAGCAAAGGTCCGCGCTGCCCGTAGGCATATAAAGCAATGGCCAGTACACGATAAGCCCCAATACGTGATTGTATCATTTCATAAAGCGAGCTTGCTCTCGCAATGTTTGTATCAAGTGCCCTCTGCAATTATTTACATACAAATACCAACTATTTTGCACTGTCCAGTCACAGTTGATAATACTGTAAACTTACCAGTTGCTGAACGTTCTCCGTGTGCAAAATTCCTGCATCTGTAAGTGCATCTGCAACTAGTACAGTGAATTCTGTATTAGAGCTGAGGTATTGTTTGTTTTTATTTATATGCTTTTTCTGCCATGCCTCCATCTTGACAGTTTGTTGAAGAGCTTTAGTACGCCGTATAGCTTTGTAATATCGGCTACCACAAACTGTCTTTTAAGTATAAATAAATAATGTAAAATTATAAAGGTTGTCAAGACATTACAAATCACAATTTTAATTGTTCATTCGGTGACCGTGATGGTTTTGCACTTTTGTGTAATTGCTATTACGCCTGAAATGGCAATACTAAAAAATGGAAACGAATATAGTGTTTGTGCTCTATAAAAATTCTCCAAGCACATCTATAATTGAACAAGATGATTTCTCGATAATTAAAAAACTTACGTTATGAAGATCCTCGAATAATTGATATCAATTGTGTTGACTTCTACAAAGGTGAAAATGGAAAGCTGAGTATACTCGCATCACTGAGCACGCATTTTCGGATTAAATTGCTCATTTCCACAAGTGTATGGGATTTGTGGAAGGGTGGGCACAGTACATAGACAAATGAGCATGATGAGAGAACTGCAATTGTGTGTCTATAATGTAAGCTGACGCAAGATTTGCAAGGAGTACTATACCTAAGACATGCTGACCAGAAGTAAAGTATACTCGTGCAAAAAGTAGGGATGAGGGACGCATTGTGTTAGCATTTACACTAACAAGGATAGGTATCGAGTAGCTTCCTCTCAATGACATTTAATTTGGTCCACACTTTTACATTTGAGCATACTAAACTCGAGTGGCTGAATGTAGACAGTGACTCTGACAATGGAGGTACATGTCGTTGCAATCGTCCGATTCTTTTAAAACAAAAACCATTAAATAGAGCGTGCTGAAAAACGTCTAAAATTTTAATTAGAAGGCGGAGTACTCAAAATTGACGAAACGCCACTTAATTAACTAAAATTTAGCAAACAGGGATGTGCATTCACTTTTATATAAGTAATACGTCAACCGGATAATCTACAATTAACACTATCAAGTTAAGCGGATATCCGGTTCTTATAATACTAAGGTTATTCGGATTGTAATACATTCCAGTTACTCGGATCCTAATTCATTCAGGTTACCCGATTACTTGGTTCACAATAAATTCAAATACATTCAGCGTGCCCCGTATACCCGATCCATAATACATTCAAATACATTTTGGTTATCGGGATTTCTTATTCATAATGCATTCAGGTTACCATGAGTACGCGGCTCATAATAAATTCAGGTTACCCGGGTACCCGGCTCATAATACATGCAGCTTACCCAGATACCTGGTTCATAATACATTTAGGTTACCCGGATACCCTGTTCATAATTCGGCCGGCCGGCTTGAACAGCCAGCTAATACATACATTGAACTTACCCGAGCGCCCTTCTTAATAAAATACAACCACATGTGCTTCATGCCAGATGTTCGTTTCTCTCATCTTACATATTACATCAGGCGCACCTCTGAGTTGCTGTAACGTTATTTAAATGAGACAGTTAAATCTCTTTTACTTAAAAATGAACACGTAGTGCGTTCTAAAATTTTCAGAATCTATGTTTTCGGACACGCTCCATCCAATGGTTTTGGTTTCAAGAAAATCGGACAATTCCAATTTCATGTACCTCCTTTGTGTGAGTATCACACACCTAATAAAATTGACAGACTACATTTTGGTGGTGACTGCTCTGGTCACTTCCAGAATAGGGAATGATGTTCCTTCTTCCTTCTCCCAATAACGCTCCAAATCCTGCATTGTCCGTTACCTGTGTGTACGGATAAGTACACAATCGTCGACTGCCCTACATCGCTTTGTGTGACAACACACACAAAGTCCAATCGCGTAGATCCCCTAATTTGCCTACACCAATGTGTGGTATATGGACCTTCAGTTAGTTGTCAGTAAGCCTCTCCTGCATTCAGGTCCAGGCTTAATGTACAACGCCACTTCCACTTGGCAGTGGCGGCTCCCTGGCCTTACAAGGTTAAATGAATTAATTGGGTCAATGAGGTCAACCTCTCAGGAGAAGCTGTGGGATTATGAAATTTAAAAAAAATCAACCAAATTTATCCAAACTTTCCAAAACGTTAGGTAATACGTCATGTCACTTCACAATGTTCTCCGCAAGTGAGACCTTTTGAAAAGCGGTGTTATTGACAACTGGTGTATCCAGATTTGCTATCAGTCGTACCTAAAATGGTGGTTCTTGAATACAACTGTCTGTTCTTGTGGTGATAGCATCAATATCGAAAGGAAAAGGGAACGTCATTTAATTCCTAATTATCCCAGCTAAGTAGTGTGGCAACTGGTCGTAAAGAAGTATGCTTTATTTTAAGGATGGTTTGTTTGCCTTCCATTCGATTTAGAAGACCATGAATCGACGGTCGACTTTATTTTCGTCGATCTATACAAGTAGACCTGTGCAAAAACAAAATGCAATAACTATTTTGCATAACTATTTTTATACGATCAAACACCCTCATGAAAATGGCTTGAGCATTCAGCTTCACAGTGAGAATGAAGTAATCAAGAGGCAATAAACTTGTAAAGCTGCCAAGCCCATAAACTAAATATTCACTTGGGTTTTTATTCTCCTTCATCTTGATATAATGTGATGCCCCTTTATTTGAAACTAAATACCTTCCAGATAATAAATCACGGCTTTTATACAATACCACTTACATTCTTTTCTCGCCATGTAGTTGATCCTATCACGCATTAAATGGGAATATGCGCAAGATGAAGGATTCAGAAAAAAACATCTTTACATACATGCTTGAGGAATGATGATACTCACGATCAAGTCAGCATCACTGGCAACTCAAGCAGCAAGTACAAGTAACTACATTTAATGTGAAATTCAAGTGAAAAAACCACCATCGCTGAGAGTTCTGCTGAGCTGCCACATAGATGTACTACACGTAAAAGCAACAGGACAGCTCAAGTGTCTGCCAAGTTATTTATGGTATTTTGTGTTCCGTATGTTTCTCGGTAAGCCTACTCTAAAGACTCTGCTGGGGCTAAATCCAGAAAGTGAGTGTGACATGCCCAATGTAATATGTGTGAAACGTTATGGTAGAATGATAGGTCTACTTATAATGACTGCAGGAATATGGTTGGGATCATGCAGGGGTATTAATGTAGGTGCTTATTAAGAGTGTGAAAGCGTACAAAAAAGGACGCGTAACAGACGGCAGAGCAGTCACTTTTTGTGCGAATTGGGAATTTGCCTCTTTAACGTTGTAGGTTTCTAATAAATTACGATTCTGTCATTTAAATAATTCTTTTACATCACATGTTTATGTGTGTGTGTGCGTGAGAGAGAGAGAGAGAGGAATACTTGGGGAAAATTGTACACATGAAGAAATTTTAAAAAGAGTATTTTAAATTTCCGATAATTGAGAATCGCTCAAACATTCCAGACGTGCTATCTGTAAGAAAAATGCGATAAATTACTCCTTTTGGAGTATTCTATTCATAACAATGCATCAGTACTTGTATAATTGTATACTACTTTTACATAAAATAATAAAAAATATACTAGAAAGACAAAGAAGTCAAATACCGCGTTAAGTACAAATGTATTCTTGACACAAAATGTTAATTGTGTCAAGCTGTATTGAGCAACCAAAAACCTTTTTGTTAATTTCTCTTTTAGATTTCACCTGTCTGAGAACATATTCAGGACGCGTAATGTATGCTGTGGTCACTTGTATTTTTGTAGCTATGATGACAAGGTCCAATGGCTGTCGACATACATTCTGTGAGAGTGAAGCATACACGTCTCAGAGAAAAAGTTGTAGTTAGATGGTTGTCTTAAAAGCAAGCAGCACATGAATTCAAGTTTTTGCTCGCCCTCCTCTTTGATTTGGTTTATGCATTTGAAACCGGGTCCATTAAAGACAGATAATCACTTATTGGTGACCCTAATGACATTGGGAAAAAATGTAGAACGCGGATCTCGTTACGGGAAACAGTATAAAATGTAATTTTAATGAAAAACTCTCTTTACTACTGCCACTGTGCATTTAGTATGGGATTATGTGACACAATCATTTTGTGTTGCTGGATTACATCTGGTAGGCTGCGTACTTGCCTGTAAAATCATGCCAGCTTTTGTGGTTCTTTCAATTAATTATTGTGATTTGTGGCGTACTAGAAAAAAACTTGTTGAGTGGCTTCTATATGTACCAAATTCAGATTTTGAGTGTAAATAGCGATGACACTGTGGCAGCCCTATCCTCATGTATGTTATGCTTGAATACAGGTCTCAGTTTAACATCATATAACCATTCTAATTAGACTCGTGTAAAAATATGCAGAATTTCACTCCAAATGCTACGCATCGCAAAAATTTTGTTTCACATTATGTGATACTGATTTACTTACTCCGGAAAGATCTAAGCACAGAATGTCTAAGAGGCGCTCAGTCGGAAAATGTCTAGTGCTAAGAAATGATAAAGGATCTTAAAGTTAAATACGGGTTTGTTATCAAACAATGTTTAATACAGATCTATTATATGATGCGTTCTACCATATATCGCAAAATGGGTTCATTCCTACTAGTGTTATTTCCTATTTTAGTCTTAAATTTATTTACCCTACGGTAGTGGCTTCCTTTAAAAATGCGCGGTATGTAGCTGGTAATAAGTGACAAACAATGTTATTCGTAGAAGTGTCCAGGGACTTATGAATTGTTTTTTAAAATCACCGGAAATGTATGAAATTAAATTGAAAAGAAAAGTAATATGTCCTACGACGTTTGTAAGTTTGGTGGGAAATGAGAAAGTTGAATTTATGGGAAGGGTTATATTTTGCAAATATCGTTATTGTTAAACAGGAGAAAGTTTTTTGACAGACGAGCTAGGTCAGGACAGTTTTTGCGACACGAACCAATGATACGTATGTAGTAGTACAGCCAAGCTAAGCGTAATTACCCCGTATGATGGATTATTATTTCTTTCTCCTTACACTTTGGACAATAATGTTTAAATCTTTTATCTGAACACAAATTTTACAATAAGTAGAAGAGGCAGGCTTAGTTTATTCCTCGGTACTGTACTTCTCCCGTTCATACAAACACTTGGCATGTTTTATATTACTGAACAATTTCAAGTTGTTAGCCGAATGAAATAAATAATGGCGCACTTACTCCTAGTAACAATTGGACTTTAATATTAATATTAAATGTTCAGTTTATTGATTATGCGATAGTGCTTATAGCCTGTAATGAAACAATAGGATTACATTGTAGAAATACAGGTTCCGACTTCGCCACGTGACCTTACGTTGGGAATGGAGTGAACATATATTCCCGCCACATGCTTTTCATAGGGAATGGGAGACTCCAAAATGTATATTTGCATCACATTAATTTTGAACGGCACATTTTAGAAAGTAGTTTTAGAATTAGTGCATTCAATCACTGGTAAGTTCCTGCTACAAAATATAAATTGTTCAACGGATTTAAAATATCTGAAGGTCACTGCTCATTAATTTTGAACGGCACATTTTAGAAAGTAGTTTTAGAATTAGTGCATTCAATCACTGGTAAGTTCCTGCTACAAAATATAAATTGTTCAACGGATTTAAAATATCTGAAGGTTACTGCAGATGCATTCATAAAGTAAAATTAAGATTGAGGATAACTGGTTTTAACATGTAGTATTGTCATGATAGAATACTGGAAGTAGCAGCAATATTGAAATACAGCTTCTTCATCTGCCACTGAATGGAGAGCTGTGCAGGGATCAGTTTGTTCTTCAGGTTGACATTTCTAAGTTCTTCTTGCGTCTACACAAACACACACGTTATTTTGTAATGAGTAATAGCATACGTGTAAATTCTTCCGTAACTCAGTAGCGGCGCTACCGACTTGGGATTTTTGGCGGTGGGTCAAAAAGTTGGGATTTTCTGAGATTTTGACCAATTTTTAAATTTTTCGATGTAAAAGTCCAACGTTTCGACAAAATAGTTGGGATTTTTAAAATTTTGGGCAGTTGGGAGTTACAGGCCTTTTTGCAAGAATTTACACGTATGAGTAATAGTCAACATATACTAAATATCCAAGCCCGAAAGTGTTCTCACCATTTTCAGCAGGCCATAGAAATCCGTGTTATACGCATTCTTCATAAAAACTTTTGCCAGACAGTAAGTATAACGACATTCCATCGCCATATGTTGTCCCTCCTCCATTTTTCCTACAGTTGTGGTAATGCATATAGTAGTATCTTCGGGGGGTGATGGGCCATTTCCCTTCTCAGTTTCGATATCTTTGGAAACTTGAATCAGAAATACCTTTGGCTTTCCTCGGAGGTATGGACAGTTTGCGTGGTTAAATTCAGCAACGACTTCTGAATGCACATCCACAAGGCGATTATCACTAGTAACTATTTGATTATGAACTCCATGGCTTCCAATGAAGACAACACAGGATTTCACGGATATTCCAATCTTGCTTTTGAACATTCTCAGAGCCTCCATAAATGATTGTTTTGTACAGTACCCATCGACATAATATACCTCATACCCAAGTTGGAACCAAAGATTAGTCATGTACTCCGTATCCCACTCTGCTCCTTCTTGATTTTGGTACGCTTTTTCATACGTTCTGATGTTAATAATCAAGGCAAGTCCTTTCGAGTCACAGGGGAGCTTGTAATGATCCTAAACCAGGGCGAAAAATCTGTAGCATTCAAAACACAGGCCCAACATTTGTTCGAATTGAAATAGTATCAAGTATAGTATCTTACATCGGCGAATTCCATTTTTGTCCGGGGCAATTTAATTTTTATATGGAGTGCTTGTTGCTCCTCCATATAGTTTATTGCGTCGGACGAAGGGACTCCTGGAATAAAGGTGCAAAGGTCGACGTCTCCAGCTTCAGCTTGTTTCTGGGAAAACGCTGCAGTTGCTGTACTACTGCTCTGGGAAGATGGTGGAGGTTGCTTTTTTGAGTCGAGTTCTCTTTTCCGCTTATGCAAAAACAGTTCTTCTTCGACACTGGCCTCAGTTCCGGAACTGTTCCGTTTGCCTTGTTGCAATGCAAGTAAAGCTCCAGTTTGTTGTGTGTCATACAAAGCCTTTGCCAGCACCTGATAAGAGCGTGCTCGTGTCATAAGCATTTCATACAGCATCCTGTTCTGCGCTAGTTTCCCATCTCTAGCCTTCTCTAACCGCTGTAATTATTAAGATATATATTACATAGTTTTTTCCACTTGTCCAGTTGTAGTCATAATTTCTGAAACTTGCCAATTGCTTAGCATCCTCTCGGGAAATGATGTTTTCAGATATGAGTGCACTTTCAATAAAAATATTAAAGTTGGTTTGCTGGATCAATTCAGGTAGATTTCGTCTTATATTCGTGGGCCAAGTAGGTGTACCAAACAGTTGAGAGCCAAAATCCTCCCTTACGGCGGCTGCCATGCTATGTCTGGAGATTTTAAAAAAATGCTATAAATACCCTTATCCAAATGATTTGATTTATGGAATATTTTGTTTTGTTATGGGTAATATGTGAATATGGAAAGTAGGAATGAAAATAAAATTTTGCTTGGATAATACATATAATTTACAAAACAGGTAAATTAAGTGGCCACAACATTTCCTAATACAATGCGATGTTACAACATTCTCACTTTTTTACATAGATCATTTAAACGACACAGCTACGGAACTGCAGTCAGCTTACAAATGCAGCACACGACATCGGCGCTTGAGCAAAGAAAGTAAGATGATCCTGAACATTCTGGAGAGCTAGATAATAAGATCTCCTTAAACAAACGAAAATATACGAGTATAACTCACTGCGTCTTTTCACTTATATTCAACGCAAAATTCATTTTAAGATTCACATTGCCAAATGCAAATCACACCATATCTAATGGTGAAATGATACTGTCGCGTTGCTTAAACTTCTAAAAAATTGAAACGCCACTTACTATTGTCGCATTGTGAGAGCGACAAGTTGGTTAAATGTAAGAGTAAAGAAAAGAGCGGATGTGTGTGGTGATAACGAGATTTACTATGTTCAAGCGCTTTTGTTGTGAGTTTAGCGCAAAAAATGTAATGAAGTAATTCAAACATTGAAAAGCGCTAACATGATTTTTAGTCATGAAAATTGAAGGAAAAAAAGTGTGCGTGACTAAGAAATTTCAAAGAGAAATAAGCCATGACGGGAAACTTGGAAATGGTCTTGAAAATTTAAAAGCCCGCAAGGAATATTGCAGGGAACAACGTGATTTTAGAGATATATATATATCTCTCTCAAAATCGGTAATATTCCACGCTTTTAATTCTCCAACCCTATTTCCTTACGAACATTTTACCATCTGTGGTTATTTCCTCACGGGTCTTTTGCTCTCTGGACTTTACTCTACTTAAGATTTTTACCTTCCGGGGTTATTTTTGTATGAGAATTTTACCGTTTGGAATTATACTTTCCGGGCTTTTTTTATCGTTACCCTAATGGGTCATTTTCCGCAAAATTTCCGGTAACGACGTATATTCGATCGACTAACACTTCGCACAATGGAATGTGTTTGTTAATTCGTCAGTGTGGTGATAAATATTCGTATTTTAGCACAACGTTTTTATGCAAAAATGGTTACTTTTTCAGTGTACTTGAATTAGTACCATATTTATGATAAAAAGCACTCCACACGTACAGGGTTCTGTTTTCCAAATTTAAAGATAAAAGCATATCTTAAATACAGGTGTGGCTAGGATAAAGTTGTTGTAGCATCTTTTAAGTATTAATACTAAAAGGCTATATTTTAAAAGACTATATTTTTGTATGAATCATACCTACAGCTCTCCACGTGTATTTTCTCTCAAAAACAGGCTTACTAAAATCTCTTGCTTACTTGTCTACATAGGTACCACCAACTATATAATTAATGCTCAAAGAAAAAAGTTCATGAAATCCTTAAGGCTTTTTTGTTTCTTTTGTAAAGTTGATTTTGTTGTATTTTTCTATTTAAGAACGAAAGTTTACTAGTTTAACTTGAAACCATTAAAATAATTTTTTAAAATCAAAAATTTGCTCCATTACCTCCATTATTCCCTAATACAATCAAAACCAAATGATCACATGACCCAATTGCCAAAGCCCTATTTGTTGCGCGTCGAATGACTTTTTGATCACTCATCTACATTGAGTAGAAAAAAGTAGATAGCCATACACTAGATTCTCCCTACCAGTATTAATCGTTTAGATTAAAAAGCATTGTAGAGTTCATTTCGTGGTATCATTTATGTCGTATACGAATAGTACGATACGTGTTCATCGGGAAAAATGTAGATAGCCATACACTAGATTCTCCCTACCAGTATTAATCGTTTAGATTAAAAAGCATTGTAAAATTCATTTACACTAAACTCATTTAATGCCAGACATTGCTCAACATTATTACCGACCACTATGTCTTTGCCGACCAACTTTGTCATGACTGGTTATTTTTGAAAACTCATTTGTCTATTTTATATGGGCACGATCCGCATCTGCGATTGTTTCAGATTATGAAACTATGTGTACATTTTTGGCATTGGTTTTGGAAACAAAATTTGATGGGAGCCAATACATTTAGTTTACACTCAAACACAATTGAGACACATGCAATACGATAAAAACAATCAACTTTTGTTACCAAGGCTGCATCAGCCAATGAGAATATCCCACTTAGTATTATTCTTGTAAATTACCCTGTTTCCGCATCTTCTAATATTTGAGGGCTTGAAGGCGGGTGATTCAAATTTAAAAATAATGGATCTTCAAGTATTGTAGCAGTAGTTGGTCGATCAGTATTGCAATGGGATAACATACTGCAAACAAATGACGGCGCATTTTTCTCAGATAATAAGTCATTGTTTATCAAATTTTCGTTTTCTAATATATTGTGAGCACGCTCCAGTGGCCTCACGTCTGATGCAAAAGTCTGAAATGAAATGAATGAAAAGTACAACTTGACAATGTCTAAATTCTATTAATCTTTATGACTTCCATACCTGACCTTCTTATTGGAGTTTATACCCAAATTTAAAATAAAGAAACTAGTTTCAATTTATTTACGCAGTAGGAACAATTTTCGTTCCGAGTAGAATGTCAAAAATTCTACTCCGATAAGACAAAACACTAGACTCGCGATGTGACAATTGTTTAAAGATAAGCGACCGCAACCTTTTTACATTTCCAATAATGGTTTCTGCTAGACGAGATTATTACCTGACAATTGCAACACCTCAAAATACATACTGCTGCTCATGATTGTTGCTAGTACGCGTAAAGTTAAATGAAAAATGCAAGCTATAGAATTTTTGGCTTACCAGCTCCGGTTTGTAATTCCTATCCAGATAACACTGTATTATTTCCGGAGCCATCCAATCAAAAATGCCAAGTTGAACACAGTCTTTGACAAACTGTTTCCTTAACTCACTGTAAAGATGTGCCATTCCAAAGTCAGATAGCTTGACTGTTCCACTTTTAAACAGGACATTAGTTGGCTTTAAATTTCCATGCACCACTTTTAACTTGTGCTCATGTAAAAAACGGAGTCCTAACAAAATCTGATGTAGAATATTGAGGCGACTGGGGGGCAAGTTATTTTCGCTAATTCGCACCTCCAAATTGGTATCACACCTTTCCATTGCGTAGAACAGTTCATCATCCAGGCTACCAGTACAATACTTAAGTATATGCTCAAAACTCAGAACTTTGCAAACCAGGAGGATTTCGTCCTGTAACGACTTTACATCCTCAAATTTTCTGGGAAAACGTTTGACTAACACCTTTTCTTCTTTGTACAATCCATCGTATATTATTGATTGGAAGAAACCTTTAGGGATAGAAGAACGTCCAAAAAATACAACGGCGTCCTCTAGTTTCCCCAATTTGGAAAGCTCCGTTTCACATTTGTTATCACACATATTTATTAAAATCGATAGAACTGCTTAGAGTTTAATTAATCGCATATATCCGACTTTTATGCATGCGTACTTTTGTGCTAATTATTGGCCACACTTGTTTCCCAATACAGAATTCAACTGGTACATATCACTATAATCATATGAAGCGATGAACCTACAGCCCCGTTTTTGTAGTTGTTCTTGTTACGCTAATGAGCACTCAACAAATGTAG
>JAHZNE010000109.1:0-15241 GCA_027744055.1 Callyntrura sp. NNG-2020 | reverse complement strand
AGCAGCAGCAGCCAAAGAGCCAAATTCCATTATTTATTTTCATAATAGTCTGTGTGAGTGGGAGCATTACCGTTTATTTCCCCGTTGTTCTTTTCCCCTCTTGCACATAATGAGCAAAAAATAGGGAAAGCGAAAAAATTTTCTTGAAAAAAGGATTAACCGTGTGGCCGTTAAAACTGTATGCCTATATGCCCACACACTTGCGTCTTTCCCGTCATCGGATGTGTATAGGGATACCGGGAAGAAATGGGCACATGACCAAGTATGCCACCGCTACTTTTTCTCTTTTCGCTGTCTGAGATTCTCGCCAGGTGTTCCTCCAACGACTACTTAATTTTCCACTCAGTTAATTACCTTTTCTTTGCAATTACCACATTCAGAGAGAAAGAGAGAAAGAGAGAGAGAAAAAAAAGCACGAGACAACACAGAGCACACATGTTAAAGTGGAACTGTATTTTCCCCCCGACATAAGCCCACGGAACGAAAAAGGAGAAAATTTTCAACGTGCTCATTCCCTTTTGTTCCGAAGAATACCATTCCTCATAAATTTTTGAGATGGTGCGAGGTCTGCATAATAAATAAATATATTACGTTTAATTGCTCCCTCCCATTTCCAACAGCCGCCGTAGTAGCCGCACAAATAATAATAATAATAATAATAACAATAATAATAAAAGTAACAACATATAATATGCAAAAACATGAGGTATATAAACCACACTAATAAGACTCTAATATCGCCCCTGTCGTAATAAATAATTGTCGCCGTGAACCGGCCGTGTTGTTATTGTGCGAACCTCGCGGTAATTTTGTTGTTAAAAGGCCAATTTAAAAATGAATGCCACAAAATATTCTCCTTTAATAGTAATAACAATAATAATAATGGTAATTAACATGTTCTCTCCGCTAAATCCCAAATGAAAAATACGCTCGCTCCCATAAACGGAAAATGGGCGCAGAACAACAACTGCCGCCGTTTTTAATTCCTGTACACGTCGCCCCGAAACAGGGCTATTTCCTTTTGGTCTTTGGGAGATAAACAGTAACTGAAATACGGCTCTCTCTCTCTCTCTCTCTCTCTCGCCATTCAGCTCTAAATGTTTAATATGTGTGTAGGCTTTGCTATTATATTAATAGGAGAGCGCGAGTTGCTCTCCCTGGAAAATGAACTGACAGGTCGGGATGAAAAGGGCATTTTAAGACATTTGGCTGAATTCCCACAGTTATTGAAGGTAAATGGAAGGATGATGATGATGATGATGGTTGCGGCTATTAGGCTACCATATAGGCAGGCAAGCACACACTCACACTCCTTTTTTGCGGTTTTCACGCTTCCCTGCTCACACACTACCAATATGCTCATCCACCATAAACTATCTAATATATTTAGGGCGACATTTACATTAGTTAGATATGCGTGTACATTTTGTACTTTTTCCTCTGGTACGTGTGTACCCTCGTTCCTTTAATGATGATGCACTCACACCATCACCATCATCATCGTCATCGTCGTCGTCGTCATCCCCAAGAAACGTCAGAGTGACAAGCCAACTTAGAATACAGGAGCATTAAACAGGAAAAATGTGTACATGAAAACATGTGTAGTATGGCGTCCCTCGCGGTTTTCCTGAGGACGACGACGACGACGATGATGATGATGATGAATGGAATAAATTGAATAAACTGCAGTTTGCAATACTCCTCTCCGTTGCTGACTGCTTATCACATGACAAGGCTTAAACTGCCCTGGAATGACTCCTCTTATACGAGACCCTTGCACAAATAGCAACTCTGCTGAGAGTAGCAATAACAACGTTCTCATCCTCCTTGTCCTTTTGTATGGAGGAATGCAGAACGGGGAGAGAACGACATTCTCTTGATGAAGGATCATGATGGCGAGGATGATAATAGTGAACATCCTCGTTCCTTGCTCACTTTACACTTATTCACATCATTACTTACATCTACACACACACAACGGCTCAGTCCAGTCAACTATGAAAATCCCTAGATTCTCATTCCATTCATTCCTTCACATTCCCTCTACACGCAATAGCCCTCTCTTATCCTTGTAGCTGGCGAGGAGAGGAGCAATATAGACGCAAAAAAACAAGGAAACTGTCTAATAGAGTTAGTCCGTCTTTTTTTTTCTCTCTCTCTCTCTCTCCTGATCTTGCTCCCTCTTTGCAGTAGTTGTAGTAGTAAAAGTGGCAGTGCCACTAATACTTTGAGCTTTTCTGTCATCATCATCATCATCAGCAGCAGCAGCAGCAGCAAAATCATTCTGGCATGGCGTATGTGTGCATACACGCATACAGGCAGGTATATGGGGTCTCGGGGAAGACCATTTTTGTGCGGCTGAGAATCTTCCCCAGTATTTTCTCGCTTTGCTCCGTTTCTCCCGCCATCCGCAGCCAGCGCAACAACAACATCCCCACCACCAATATTCCTTCCATTCCGGTTTTTATCCCCTCCTCAAGATCATCAGGAAGTTCCCACGAAAAATTACACTTGCTCCGTGGAAGGAGAGAGGAAGGAAAGAAGAGGCTCACAAAAAGGGAGACTGTCTCGACAAGACAAGAAAGCATTGTCCTCCTATTATATCTTATTATTATTGCTATTTTTACAATTTTCTGCGGAAGGCTGACTCCATGATGGGGGCTCTTTACACTCGGCTCTTTCCCCCGTAATGTGATGGGAGCACACAACCGGAAAAATGGCAGGGGAAAGCTATTAAATGTATATAAAGCTATTAGGTAGAATAGCGGGAGAAAAGGGAGAAGGATCAAGGGACGTTACCTATTCATTCAGCTTGGTTAGCAGAGAAGAAACAGCGCGCTCTCCTTGGAGAAAAATTTTTTTAGAGCGTTTCCCCGCTAAATTCTCTTGATCTGCGGTTGATGATCATAAAAATGATCCTGATACTGATGGGATTGTTAGATAAATGATGATAGATTTAAAGGGATTTTCTCTCTTTTTCCCTCAAAAAAAATCCAAAGTGTCTCTCGGAAGCGCGGCGCTGTAAAGCTACGAGTGGGATGGTAATGTTGTTACAGGAAAAACAAAACCTGAAGGCAGCAGCAGGGTGGGAGTTCCCGTCTTTTTATCTACGAAACTCACTTTTTCCTGGAGGAGCGCTTCCTTCATGGTACTCATCCTCTATGAAATGAACCGTTACAGAGATGAATGCTAATGATATCGTCAAAAGACGAAGAGGTGTCTTCCCTGAGAGAGAGAGAGAGAGGGAGATCTCTAAACAGAAAATTATTTGATCTTCCTTATAGCCTTTTCTCTGCTAAAACGCATTTATGAATAATAGGGAACGCGAGCACGTTAAGCCCCGTTGATTTATTGGGTTAGCGTCGAATCCGGCCGCGCTATTTCGAGAATCATGAGAATTTCGTCAACTGAAACCGTTTACGATAATCCCGGTACTATTACATCCTCCACATTTTCCCCGCGCGTCCTTTTCCAGCTTCCTTTGTAATTTGATAGGCATCATATCAACTTGAACACAAAAAACATCAAAATCCAGTAATCATTATTCTCACAGCCGATAGATTCATTTTCTCCATCACAGCATCATTATCACTCATCACTCGTCAGCGTTGATCACCAGACAGTTTTCAATTTACTGGAAGTGTGTAATAAAAATAAGAATGGGAATGGCATTACTACATGATATGAAGAAGGGGAGGAGGAGGAGAACGATGAGGCGGAAAGAGGAATGGTGATCATACCGTAATAATTGTCAAATTTATAAGCAAATTGAGCGTGACTATAAAGGAAAATGGAAAACGGAGCTCCCATGAAAGACAAACAGTTTAGCACTTTTCCTGTAATATTTTTCGTCATTCGTCAATGATAATAAATTTTCCTCGTCGGTTCTTCCTTCTCCCCCCGACTCGTTCGTCAATCTTGCATAATTTAATCAAAAGGCGCGCGCGGAAAAGGAGTTGAACGAAATAGGTTGTCTGTAAAAAATAAAGACTAAAGGGGTGTAAACACGGAGAGTGTATCGTGTCGTTGTATTTTGTGCAATCAATGCTAAACTATTTAATCGTCCTCTTTCCTCATCCTTTGTGTTTTCGTGAGAAGAGGGACAACGTTCTCCATAAAGCAAGGAGACTGTGTGTGTGTGGGTTGTTTATAATAAAATGGTTTTTTCCTCCGGCAAAAAAGTATAATGCACTCTTTTCCCGGCACTGACAAAATTATTATTATCATTTTATGATTACAAATTACGACAGTGATGAAGTCATCTTCTCTGGCGTGTGTAGAGAGAGAGAGAGAGAGAGAGAGAGAGAGGAGGGACGAGTGATGATGGGAACGATATGATGATAAAATGAACTCAGGCTACAATAAACTGACTGGATCATCATCATCATCATCCTCATCAACGAAAATGTGTGCTGTGGGTCGTCGGGTACTAGAGAGCAGCGGTCTCTACACAGGGCAAAGTAAAAAGGCTGTAAAGAGATTTTGTCGTTGGTACAAAGAGTCTCTCTCTCTCTCTCTCTCTCTCTCTCTCTGTGGCTCATCATGAACAATCTGAAACTCCGCTTTTGTCTTGAGTAATGCAATAATCCACAGTGTAAAGCGTTTTAAGAGAGAAAAAAATGCTGGTGAATACACACCATCATTTTCCTCCCAATCGCCACTCTAAACAAGTTTGCCCTTCTTTCTAGCAAAATAATAAATAATAATAGACACAGGATGGATTTGCCGTTTTTTGTGTTCTTCTTCCTCTTTCACGCCAACTCTCTCTCTCTCTCTCTGCCATTTTCCTCCAGAATAGTACACTCGCCGGGAAGGGAATTGCTAAATGTTATTATCTATCTGACTCACTTTTGTTTTCTGTTCCCATTAGTTTTTTTTCCTCCTCCTCAGGGCTGCTTCTCTCACGCTCTCACACTTTCATTAACATAAAACAATCGTGTTGATGCTCACCCTCATCTTCATAAGCACGACGGCAGTCAATTTTTGACGAAAAAATGTAATATTCGCCTAAAATGTTTTTTTTTGTTCAAAGTGGGAGTTGAAATAGCTGGCACACAACAAGAAAAATTGGGACTAATGAAGTTATCTGTGTACAAAGTAGTAAGCTGCTTGTTATGAAACTCGTGGAGTAAAAAGCGTGGGTGGTAGCCTACTTTTTGCGCTGCTGCTGTTGGTGAGTATTGGGAAGTTTGCTTTCCTTTAGACGGGAGGATAGATAAATATTTTCAAACGTATATTCTCAGAGGGCCACTTATCACATATCGGCGTATGTTAGTATATACCTATATCCCTGGCTATTATAATATTCCCTATAGGCACCCTGGCAGAAACATTGGGGTAAGATGATAATGAGTTCCGTAAATATACTTGTGCAGGCAGTTATAGGGAGACACAAGTAACATCAAGTATAGTCGACTACATGTTTCTTTCTTGGCTGCTGCTGGTGGTGGTGTTGTGCTCCAGTTTCGCGAGTGTTGTGTTGTGAAGCCTATTGAATGAGTAATTTTGCAAGGCAGCAGGGGACGTGTGTAATGTACTTAATTTAGATCTTAATTAATCCATAAGTCATTTACTTGGTTCCAACATAAATCGTTTTAGCACTCAATTAATTTCAGATTAATATGATTCACAACTTGCTCCCTCGAAAGCAACCATCCTGTTTATAATAAGTCTCCACTCATCATTTCCTTTCATAAAAGGAGTAGGTAGCCGGCATAGCAGCGAGAAGGAGAGAGAGAGAGGCGAGGAGTATACAGAGCCGAATACACAATACACACTTACACACTATAAAAGTCTAATAATAAATAATAATGCAAGGGCAGGCCTCCTCCTAAAATGAAGAAGACAGTCCTAATTTCTCGTCACAACAGGGAAAATCTCTAACTTTATATATGCACGTGTTCTACACTCTGAATTACGTATTATGTACTCTCCACGGAAAAGTTGCCTTGTGTCTTCCCCGAATTGTTTGATGCCGACGAGGCTGTTCCAGGGAGAGAGAGAGAGAGAGGCTTTTGTGCCTTGTCTTGTTTGTAAAGTTATTTTGAAAGATTGTAAACGAGAGAGAGAGAGAGAGAGAGAGAGAAAGAGGAGAATTACAGCTAGTTAGTTAGCGTTGCCTTAATTAATATTTGCCAAAAGGAGGGAAATCCGTATAGAAAGTCTTTATATGACGACGACGGAGCAGCAGGAGAGAGGAATAATGACGGTGATGCCCTTGTACAATATTGAATACTGCTATACCTGTTACTCGGGAAAGTATATACACAGCAGCGGTATAGGAGATGTAGTACAAGTAAGTTTATTATGGGCATTAAAACATTTAAGTGATAATGATGGGAAGGAGAGAAGGGATGTACTCCAGAGAGGAAAACTCTCGCTCTCTGTCTGTATACATTTAACGTTGTGATGCATTACGTATAGGAAATATGAAATGAAGCGTGAGCCAATTTAATTCAAACTTCTTCTCTGACAAGTTTCCCAAAAACTTGTCTGCTTTTCACTTAATTTTCTCTCGGCTGCTCGCCAACTCTCTCCCGTTTCTTCCTTCCCGGGCGTTGTTGCTGGCCTTATTTCTCTCTCTCTCTCTCTCTGGTAAGTCTTCTAGAGAAATTTCTGCGCGCTGCTGCTCGTCCTCAAAAGATCACCGTGAAAATGGGTAGGGAGGTCGGTAGTAATGAAAGGAAATGGGAAAGTCCGTGAAAAGTTCGACTCTGTTAACATTGGTAGTTAGAAGAGAGAGGAAGATTGTGTAAAGTGGGTTGGGCTACACCCAGTCGAGAAGGGGCAATATGGCAGAGGGAAGAAGGAAATTGTTTTTGGCAATAAAAGAAACTCGCAACTTCAATTCCGTCTCTCACGTGAGATATTTTTATTTGTAAATTTGGTTAAATCCTCCCTGCTCATTAGGACTACTGCCTATAGCAGCCTTAATTAGTGACCATTTAAAAAAAACGTTCGTTTCCTATTTTCCTATGCCTGACCTATTGCTACGGGAGTTTTCTTGGGTAATTTGATTAACACTACCACGCATAATAATATGTTTTAACCGTCTTCCCTTTCTCATTTCATATTGTGTAAACAATGAATTATGTCACATTATGTCACTTTCCACCTTATATCCTCTTTTGAAAGAAAAACAAATTCACTCAAATGTAAAATATCGTGATCCCTGTTGTTTACTCAGTACAGGGCCCTTACAAGAGGGGTAGGTGCCTTAATCTGGACATTTGTCGTGTTTTCCTGAATACAAACTTAAGATCATATCTTGATCATCCTTAATATCTACATTAGCTACAATTTTGCCAGTGTCTCCTTGTTTTTGTTGTGGCAGTTGACATTTTTTTTCCTTTGGGCTCTCCAGCAATTACAGCCTCAGATTAGCCCGAGTACTTCAGGTCCCCTTGCACTACAAATTGCTATACAAACATCTCCCTCATTGCCATATTTTTTCTATTTGGGAAAAAACCAAAAGCAAGGAAAACACATGCGGTAAATGAATATTAGACGGACCGAGATGAATATCGTCATTTCAGCCTTCTCGTCTTCTGTTGTGTAGAAAATGGCTTGCCCGAAGAATGAAACTAACTTGCTTAAGCTCTTCCTTAACAAAGGCAACCGGTCTTTTTGGTATACTCAATCTCTTTCATTATTTCCGTTCTTCTCTATATTCCTCCTCAGTTTTGTTCCCTCTCGCAACGCAACCTTTGTATGGGACGACACATACAGTCACGGACATGATATACCTATTTTCTTTATTCAATCACAATTTTTTTTCTCTCTCAATTTTCACCTAATGCGGTACGTGCATTGTAGTTTCCACACAAAAGCGTATATACATAACCCACTTCACTTTACGAGATTTATTCCTTTTCAGCGAGATCCAGAAACCTCTTTGTTGCGGACATTTCACAAGCATCTCAATAATCACAGTCATGCTACCCACAAAAACCAAATCCTTCATAATAGCAAACAAAACAACAACTATATTAAATTACTTTTTGATATCGCTAATGGGTGTACGTGTACGTCCCGGCGTATAAATCTCCTCCATACAATCTACAGTCATCTCTCCTCCAAACTTTAATTTAAACAACAGCAGCGAAATACGCGTATCTGGCACATGCATCCACTTATCACTTGTTTTCATCATTTCTCTCTCTCTCTCTCTCTTCATCATATCCCGTCGTCGTCCTCCTATCCCAGCTAATTTCCTTGCTGGATTCTCCTTTTCGAGAGAGAAAAAAATCTTTTTTTAAAGAAAACACCTTTTGTCGCGCCTTTTGGCTGTAATATGCCTCCTTTTAACGTGCATTCTTCGCGATATCCGCCGAAAACGTTTGAAAATCGGAGACATTCAAACAAGAAAATGGCAGCGAGCGTTTTTACTTTATACGCTCGCACCCGATGTCACTAATACTGGACAAGGTAATCGTGCCACTTATCCAAAACACAATCAAGCCTCCTCCTGTCTCGCTCCACTCTTGTTTTGTTCAAGAGAGTATATATATGTTTGAGAGTGTATGTATATGACTACAGCCGTGTTTCTACTTTATATACAAATTTTACCGACTATTACAATACACTAGCATCATGATGGGAAAAAGGAATATTACGCAAAACGTCGCGTCATACTATAAAACAGTTCTCGTTCATCGGATTATTCGGTCTATAATAATAACGTTGCGTCCTCCAACAGAGCACAGAGCACCACACCACTACTACCACTCCATTTTCTTTTGTTTGCCTCTCCGCGGTGAAAAAATAATGGTGGTAATCAGATGCATGCAAATTTTGATTTAATTCTTTTTTAATTGCCCTCAGCACTTCATTACCATTACAAGCATCTCGTCATCGTTTATACTAGTGTCAAAAGTATAAAACCGTGTTTGTTCCTCTCCGTGAAGCATTCAATATTCAACAGCTCAGCTCTCTCTCTCTCTCTCTCTCTCCACTCGGGGCCAACGAAGTAAAATAATGTGAAGTGTATCTAGCGGGGTATATAACAAGCCGTGTGTGTGTCTCCTCTCTATATCCGTATAGGAACTTTACCTTCCTTTATTAGCTGGGCTGTTGTTGTTATTGTGTAGAGAAGGTTTATTGTCATTTAATGGTTGACTGGTTGCTTTCTTTCTTGCGCGCATTCAATGCGCCTTTGTGTTCTCCACTGATTTTCCTATTTATCACACTTTCGCATTTTCCCCTAGAAGTTTCAAGAGATCCCCTGTTACTGTATAGCACACACGGTAGGGCATATAGAGGAGGAGAAATGGAAATTTGACGGAGGATTTTGCTGGCAGCCAACAAAAATGTTTAAAATCAATTTCATTCACTGGCTTCTCTCGCTAAAAATATAATTTATACTAGGAGATAATAAAACTCTATTTAATTTCTAACAGCGGTGCATTTGATCTGTGTAGTGGTTCGATGTTATCGCGATTATTACGATTCTAACGCTGATATAGGCAGCTTTTCTCTAAATTCGTACTCATCTACTGACCGTTTCGTCGTATTACTTTTGCCCTGAGGCTACTCTACGACGCTCTCTTTTTTTCTCGAAAGCCGAACGTGATGTCCGGATGAGCCAACCAGAAAGCCACTGTTTTTCTCTAAATTCCTACTCATCTACTGACCGTTTCGTCGTATTACTTTTGCCCTGAGGCTACTCTACGACGCTCTCTTTTTTTCTCGAAAGCCGAACGTGATGTCCGGATGAGCCAACCAGAAAGCCACGGGTGTTACGGCTAGACAAGCCAGTTAATTAATTTGTTGGTCATGATGATAACGTTCTCCTCCGTAAAAAAAGTGTCCCCCGAGCTGCCATTTATATAAAAGCTCAAGAGTAGCAACAACAAAATGAATGCCTGTGTATCTAGAGCACATTAGCCCAGTAACGGGGGCATGTTGGCGTATTAAAAACGGGGAAAACGTCCCGATTCCGTCATACACCCCTTTTATTGGCCCTCTTGAAAGGGTGCAATGGACCGTGTAAAAACATTCATGTTTTTCCTTCGGCGACGACTACTGTACACTGACGACGGCGAAAATGACGGTGTAATTTTTTATTCCGTGTGCTAACCTTTTTTTTATATACGACAGCTTTCCCGATATTACTGCTCTACTAATTGCCCTAATAGATAATAATTAAAGGGTTCTCTTCTGCCTTCCTCTCTACCTCCTTTTGTATCGTCACACACAAGGTAAAAATCAAAGTAGGGAATCGCGTAAAAAATGAGCGTTTGTGCCTGAGAACGTTTAGAGCATTCATTCATTTTTGTTTCGTCGGGGTTGCATCAATCCGCTCACATGAAAGAGAGGCTATTACACAAATGGAAGGCCGGTCCAAGACCGGCCTTGCATGATGTGTGGTAAAAAAAAATACAACAAATTCGAATGAATGCCAGGGAATATACATGTTTTATCCGTAAATACATACATGCCGACTGAAAAAAAAAGTACACGCCCGATTTAAAGTTACCTTAAAAAATAATAATAGTAATAAACCTTATTACTTAACCAGGTATAATCAGATAGGAAATGCGATGTGTATTCAGGAATGAAAGGGGTTTTCCTTTGTTATCCCATTTTTCTCTTCTTTTCCATCAATCTCGTGGTAAAAAAAATGCCGACAGCGGAGATACACATATATATTTATATGCATTTTTACATGGAAGAAACACGTGGAATTTGGACGGTTTTCTACTGACCCAAATTCAAATACGATTTTCATTACGAGAATTCCCTCAATGAATGTTATTATTTTCCCAGTGCAGCAACAATAGCCGTCATTACGGTCATCATAATTTATTTAATATTTTTAAAAGGAATTTATTGGCGTGATCCTTTTTTCGTTCCATTATATTATTATCATCATCAGAAATGACGTCACCCTCCTCGTGAGCATCTTCGTTGTTCGATTAACTTTTTGGTAATTTTTTTCGGCACTTGTTTTGTCCTACCAAATACAGCAAAGGGAAGGCACATTGCAGTTTATTGTTGTTGTACCCCGACTGCAATTAGGTACACACCTTCTAAGCATCTCTCGCATTTACCAAACCAGTAAAATCGCATTTGCTTTTTATTTTGCCAGCCCATCACTGTCCTCCCTAAGGAGTCGATTAACAGAGGAGAATATCACAAAAAAGCAAGTAATTAACGATTTACACCAATGATCACTACTTGCATTAAAACGGAACAAAAAAATGTGCTGTAGCCCTGTTGCCTCTCTCCCTTGCAGCGAGATGAGAAAGAGTGAACAATTAAAGTCCAATCAAGTACAGTTAATGAAATCATCTTGATAAATTGCACTTTAATTGAGTTGACGAGATAGATTATCTGTAAAAAGAGGTTCGATGACTTTCAACAATAGCCAACCAAAACCCCATATATGCATATACATACAAGTAAAATACATATAAAGGCGATGCGAGGCACAGTAGCCGCTCTGAAGTCACCGTCATCCTCATCATCATCGTCGCTATCTACCACAGACATTCATAAATCCTCTAAAACGTTATAATTTACACAAGACGCGCAGCTTTATGGGTTTACCACCTTGCTGCGCTTGTCGCTGGTCGATAAAGTCATCAATGTTAACATGTATCCTCCTAAGTGTGTGTGTGTGTGTGTGTTGGGGTACATACATGTTTTTTCTTTGAACATACTTTTTTGATTACTTTTTGTAACAAGCCGTAATTTAGCACATTATTCCCTTCCATCACGTTGCTGCTGCTGTGTGGAGCTCGTACACTTGTAGTTAGTGGAGTAACGGAGTAACAACACAGTGGCATCAAAAGAGAGAGAGACAAGAGCAGATATTGTTGATAATGGAGTCCATTAAATATCGAATATATAGTACAAGTAAGTGTCTAGTTGAGCGAGTTGAAAGAGACGTGGTCTAATGATGATTATGATATGATGTGCCGTTAAGTAGCAACACCCATTTTATTTACCTTTTCCCTCCTGCTACCGTCGTAGCAGTGATGCTGGTGGTGGTGGTAGTGGCAGTAGTTTTCCTACTGACAAATTACCGACACTTACAACTTTAGGATTTTTTATTTCATTATATTACTATTATGTGTGCGTCGCATCAGCACCGCCACCACCACAAATTTTCCTTAAGTGCACCTGGTTAAACTGAATTAGAAAAAAAGATGGTGAAAGAAAATTGCTTTATGAAAAGATGGGAGTCTGATAAAAGTGATAAAACCGAGTAGTAGTGTGGTATACGCGGCAAGTGGCAAAAAAAATTTAAAGAAGACAACAGAGGAAATCGCAGCAGCGCGGAGTAGGTACGAGAAGGGAAAAAATGACGACGATGTGCATGGTTAAAAGTGTAAATCAGAGAATAATGGAGGGATGATCTAATAATTTTCTTTTAACCTTTTCAAGAAGAAAAAAAAGAGAGAAGCACTTAGTTGTTGCTTTTGTCAATGTAAAAATGCCATCACGTATTGTTAAGTTTATAACGCAGAAATGTATGAAGAAGCAGCGTAAAGGGGACGACGACGAATGTACTAACTGTAGCTGTGAAGCTCTATAAAGGCAAAAAATTCAGTAGCGAGAGAGAGAGAGAGAGAGAGGAAAATTAAGTTGAACCGATTATCAGACATTATCGAACAGCGTAAATGACACATGTGAAGTGTGGATCGAAAAAATAAAATTTATTGATTTTTCTCGACTTGTTTCTCTGTAAAAATGGGAATACAGTGTAGCCACAGGAGCCTGACTCCTGTATGATGGCTGCTTTGTAAATGTTGTGGCATCTCAAGATTACTTTCCGATTATTCCCCCCATCGCGCATCTATTTTCAGATACTTATCATCTCACATCACGCCATGCCATGTACACAGACACAGACACAGGGACCACAACAGCAACAGGTTAATGTCAATTAAACTGTAGAAGCTACCACCATTTTATTTACCTTCCTTTTTTCCCAATAACGAAATTGTGAACGGGCAGTGGTAGTGCAGTGTGCAGTGATTGATGCCTCCATTATTACAACAATATAGAGACGTAGCCGTAAAGTAGACAAATAGACAGTTGAAGCCAAGGGATTTTTTTTGTGTGTGGGGCGTTGTGAAACTGACAAGTAATTTAAATGCGTACGTTTTTGACGTGGTCTACCGTTTATCCTCTATACACGACGAGTATGGTGTAATGCTGCTTGTTATAATTATTCCACTACCTACCTACCCACTTGCACATGAGAGAAAAGTACCTTTTTAACCAAAAGTATTACAAATTCGTCCTAAGAATCCTACCTACGAAGGGAAATAGATAGAGACGCTAATTATTAATATGTATACAAGCACACACAGACCCAGAAAAAATAGGCATATTTTTTTTTACCCATCGCTGTCAAATTTTTCTGAATGCATAAAAAGCAACAAGTAACGTCTTCATATTCCGCTGCTGCTGTCCAAATCATTTTGAAAAGTCTCCCTTGTTGCCCTAATGGAATCAAGAGAGAAAAATAAGATAATAACTGATGCTGTGTTGGTGATGGGGATAAAAAAAGAAGAACACCACCACCACCGTGTAATTTTTTTTCTGAGCACCATTAACATTGCTACAGACACATTTCTAAAGATTTATACACACATTGACGGATTTGAGCATCCAAGTTGGGTATGCAAGGCACTACTACAAGGGAAAAACAATTACCATTTTCTTCGCCACTCTATCTACCTTGACCGTCGTCGTCGTCACCGCCAACTTGGGTATAGAATATAGCAGCAGCAGCAGAGATATAAGTCAGGGTATCTCTACCATAACATGTTAGTTCAGTTGGAACATATTATCAAGTTAGCCCCTACTACTGCTGCTGCTTCTGCCGCGGGTTCTTGTTTTGATGGCTGGTGGTGGTGGCTAGTAGAACAGCAAAGCTCTTGAAGAAACACGCATATATATGCAACTTACGACGACGACTTTAAAAACAGAGAAAAAATATTATCTGACGTGGTCAGCAATTTGCAGATGAAATTTTCTGATAAAACTAGACAGGTTTCAATTAGTCCCATAATGGAATGGATTATTGATCTTTAGTAGTAGTCAACTACAGCGGAGTGCTTGGCAGGGCGCTTTTGTTCGTAGATCAACAACCAGAGAGAAACATTGTACAAGTTTTACATGTTTCTCTCTCTCTCTCTCTCTCTCTCTCTCTCTACGAATATATCACAGAATGCACACATAATTTTACAATATAACGCTATGTATCGTGCCCCCACTTTTTCTTGGCTGATGCTGTCATTTTAAATACAAAGTTGCTGGCTGTTGTAGCTGGTAAAAAAAAGGACAAAATAATATCTCAATAAAATGGAGTCCTCCTGTCTGTCCAATCATGGATCCATTTAGTAAGCAAAAGCTTCTATAAAGCAGACACGTATTCCCCATTTTTTTCTACTCTGTTTAACCAAATTAGTCGCCTCGCTAAAATAATTCTTCATTTTTTTTACCCACACAAGCAACGTAGAACATTTTTTTGTAAAGAGTAAAGCCTACCAAACTACTTATCTCTGGACTCTCTCTCTCTCTCTCTACCTATTCTGTTGGCTGTGTAAAAACCAAGTCCACTTACTTAGCGGGCCACATTTTTGTCATTTTGATGTAGTCAGTAATGCCTTGTAATGAGTGTATAATGTGACATTATTATTCCGCTTGACTTGTAAAAAATGAGTAAATGCTGCTGTCCCGATTCAATAAACATAAAGCATGCGACAGCTGACGAGATTGACACCTACGACGCAGCTTTTAAAAAAGGATCAAGGCAAGATGCTCTAAACTTGACAAGAAAAGTGGAGAAGAAAAAGGAGCATTAAAATTTTAGAAAAATGAAGCAGCATGAGCAGCGGTGCACAATGCAATGTGAGAGCTTCTCTCAGAAATGGAAAGAACAGGAGGAACATGATGATGATGATCATAAGTGGAGTGGGTGTCCCTTTTCCTCTCTTGACATTATACGGGTGACGTGAAGGTACATATGAAGATGAAGTGCAGCATCCTTCTTTGATTTCATGCAACGCTTCTTTTTAATCCGTATTTCTTCACGCTTCTTCTCCAAGGTGCACGACGACGACGACGACGACACACACACACGGCATATGTGCAGCAATGCAGCTTACACCGTTATTAGATATTATTAGACCTCTCTCTCCATCTCGTATGATGTGATCACTGTCAACGAACAAGCTTTTTTCCTTAGTGTGTGTGTGTGTGTGTGTGTGTGTGTGTGTGTGTG
>JAHZNE010000108.1:0-17076 GCA_027744055.1 Callyntrura sp. NNG-2020 | reverse complement strand
AACTCAAGGAGTTTTCTAAATTGCAAAATGCACTCTGGGGGAAAATAAACCTGGTTTGGCACATAGAGGCGTTCATGCGTTTCGTTTTTACATTGCATCGGGTCAACAAGTTTTCGTGGAGCTTTTCGCACAGTTATTTTCTGCTGTCGACCTTAACACTAATGATTTTTCACACAGTGGCACTTGTAATCTCAGCCGATGTGTTTGTAAAGGTAACAGACTCTGTTTCTAATAATGCGTTAGCTCACTGTAGTGAACACATATTTACTACAGTACCAGCGGTTGGGTTTCTTGTTAAGTAATAATTCCCATTTTCAGATGGAAGACTTCAAACGTTGGCTGATCTCAACGAAAAACTGGTCCAACATCTGGTTATCTGAGAGCAAACCAACACTGGAAAGAATCTACATGGAATTGAAAACTGGTCTTGTGGGAGTATCCTCCAAAGGATTATATCGATGTACCTATGGGTTCATAGCACAGGTAACTTTTATTCATTAATTATTTGGTCCAATGCTTCAAATGTGATTTAATAATATGGCGCTTCCTAATGAATTTCGTTTTCTTCCGCCTTTCATTAGCTACTATCCTTCAGCATCACAATATTTGTGGTTGCGTTTGAAAAAGACGGATCTTAAAAGTCTCTCATAACGTGTCTGTTCTGGAAGCTCCTCGGAATTCTCAATTTCTGTCACTGGAATTTTGACCTTGAGTCCCTTTCGTCTATACTCATGATAATTGGAGCTTTTGGGAATTCTGAATCTGCCGTTTTTATGGAATATCAAAAACCTGGGAGACGTCGTCATGGTGTCATAGTCGTACCACGCTAGAAACATATCAACAAGGAGCATGTTAATACACGTAATCATCACGTACATCCAAAAACATTTATTAATCTCAAAACACTTTTCGACTCACACTGTAACATTCATACTCACGGGTTCACAAAATAATAGATTAGTCCTATATAATAACGTAATAATTCTGTCGTCACCAGTAAATACATGTGAATAGTACCTAAAACACAGGGTATAAATTTCACCTTACATTCAGCACTTCATTTCAAATTTGGATTTAACGTTTAATTTCAAGGTTGAATTTAGAATGCTACTTTTACATGAGTAACTATCTCGGAAACCGGCGCGCGAAATTTCGGCCACCGTCTAATTATTTTCAAAATAAAGTCACTTGTTGCTGAATGTTAACGCGAAAAAATTCAGGTTAAAAAGTAAAACGAGGCAGACGGTATGTACCGACCATCCCCGGTGCTCGCATACATGCTCGTAGAGACATGAAACTAGACACAAAAATTCAAGTAAAAATTAGGAAAAAGGTTGTTTTTGGATTTTTAAAATTCCACCATTTACGGGATTTATGAGCGTTGCAACATTCGATATACCTTATACACAACAACTAACAACCTTATGAACAACGTAGTAAAACTTATGTTTGCATTAATTTTGTATGGCTCATAACGCCAGTATTTGATGGAATTTTAAAAATCCAAAACCAACCCTTTTCCGAATTTTTTGCTTAATTTTTTGTGTCTAGTTTCATGTCTCCAGAAGCACGTATGCGAGCACCAGCGTGTATTTTCGGTCCAGGGTTGGACGGTCCATACCGCCGGACTGGTCCTACTTTTCGACCCAAAATTTTTCGCGTTAGCACTCATTAACTCTAAAACTCTTCATTTTGAAAACAACTAGACGATGGTCGAAATTTGGCTGGCCGGTTTCACAAATATTTACTCACATTTGATTTTTGATGTCTTTAATTTACACAATACAAATATTCAGTATGAACTCATTTCGTTGAATTTAACATGTTGTTGCAATGTTTGATTTATTTAATAGTTTCAATTCAATATGTAGCATGCCGCAATATTGTACTGCGAATGCAAATTCAATATTAAGTTTGGCAAAGTAGTATTTCATTAAGCATCTAGTATGAAAAGGAAAACGTTAGTGAAATGTTTCTAGAATAGATCTCATACTAGTTATGCCCAACCACTGCTACAGCCCCTTTAAGGACCACCAAATATTTCGAAAAGTAAAACTAAGTATTTGATGTGAAATTCGTTTATAATATTGTATTTATAGTGCTTTTGTAATATTTTATTTAACACGTAGTTTCAAAATCGTATTTAGTAAGTAATGGAAATGTTGGATTTATTATGAAGCATTAATGCTAGATTTAACACATAGTAAGTATCAAGTTAAAGTTAGCATGTAGTAACAATGTTGTATTTAACATGTTGTTGCAATGTTGGAATTAGTATGTTTAATGTATAGTTTACATAAGATTTTGCAATTAGCATATAAAAGTATGTTGGCTTTAGCATGCACAGAAATAACGTTGTATAGAATGTAGAATTGGCAAATAAAATAAGATGCGATTTATCATAGTTCTACTTGACTCTGACCAAGCCCTAACATTTTAAGTTTGAAATTAAATCGCACTTAAATTCAATTAAAGTACAACTCAATTTTAACTAATTGTAATTAAAATTTAATTAATTACAGTTGCATATACTAGTCTTAATTTTTGAACATAAAGTCAAAGTAATAATTGAAAAACAAATCATAGATTAATAATATACAGAGAATAAGTTATATTAATACCCAAAACATGGATGGAAAAACATTTATTGTATTTGTACATCTTAGAATTATTTTAAATAAATGGCAGCTTTCTATGCAAATCTTCTTTTCGATGCACCTGGCGGCGGAAATTTTATTGTGATATAAAATAGCCTAAAATTACTTATCAGAGACGTGGTAAAATTGGACGATGCCACAGGTATTTTATATTACAAGAAAGCTCAACTAGTCACAGCGGCTTTAAGATATATTGAATTCTGGCTACAGGGAAATAATTAATAAAAAACAGTATTTGTATTTTTGAAATGGGATATTTTTTTTACGACAAACCCACTTGACTCCTACACAGCACCACTATAAATAGTAAATACTATGTATTATTTATGGCGTTATAAGTCATAAATAAAATCACATAAATACTTCGCTGCTCAAATGCGTGATAATTAAGACTTCAAATTAAACTGGGTATACCACAACTAAAGATTAATAGAACCAAGATCGGCCATAGAGTGACACTATAACGTGGGCCCTTTCTACAACTGCAAAAATCACTTGTTTGTGTTGACATTTTATCTTTCCTAACGTTTACACCCTTTTTATCAATAAGCCTCAAACTCGACATTATTAATCAGCATGACATATTGTATCATTCCACCATATTTAAACCTTTGGACCCATTTATGTTTTGACTTGAGACTTCAAAATCTGAGTATATAAGGCGTCTTTGACCCATTTTTGAGCCCTGAAAGCAGAATGCCAAAATTCCAATTAGTTCGTGGAAAAAGGTCACTTGTTTGCGTTGACATTTGACCTGCTCAACTTCTTAACTCTTTGACAGATAAACATCAGACTCGGTATTCCTGGTTACTAATCATAGAAGCATCAGCTATTGGTTAATTGTGATTAACTAACTAGCAAGGAAAGGTCGCCTAGTGTCTTGTCAATATGGTGCTAAATTTGATACCTACTGGTAGTTTTGGATGTGGCAAATTCAATGATACTAACATCAGCCCGGACTGAGCAATTGTGAGCACGCGACAGGTCGTTTTTGATGGAATGTTGTCCTATTACTAACGTTCTTATTTCCATAATACGTATCAGCATTCTTTATATAATAGGGCTTGAATAGTGTTTATTGCGCTCACTGGATCATTTTTTAGGCGGACGTGTCTAAAATTAATGAATATTTCAAACCTCAAATGCATATATAATATCGTTTATATGAGGTATTAGTGAGATGGCTGCATTTAAAAACATCAACGAACACCGATAATCCTTTGTGTCTTTGCTCCAGGGACCCATGTTGTTAGGCTAACGTGACCATTGTCGTGTGTGTCCCGAGGTTCACTTAATCAGTCTAATGGTGTCCCGGAAGCCAGTTTGCTAATGTGCACAATTTAAATGCATTTCACTGTCCTCTTCTTATTTTATCTAGAAAAACATCGTTTAAAAGCTAATATTTATAGTTGGACAAATTCTTTTAGTTTTTACACTTAAATTTGGAAAATATGTCAGTCATCAGCAATAAACACAATTCAAGCCATGTCATACAAATAAGGCCGAAATGTATTATAGAAACAGGATGATATAGAAATAGAAGAAAATTGCATCAAAAACGTCCTATGGCGTGCACACAACTGCTCAGTCCTGGTTGATGTTAGTATCATTGAATTTTCCACATCCAAAACTACCAGTAGCTACCAAAATTAGCATCATACAGGCAAGACATTAGGCGACCTTTCCTTGTAAGTTAAAGATTTGTGCTTCCGTGCCAAAAATCAGTTTTAGGGGTGTCAAGAGAACCGCAAGTGAAAGAAAATTTGGCATGCATATGTTCGGTTTGTTTAAGAGTTTTAATAACCGTCAGATACTTGTATTTACTATTTGAGTTAATGACTAATTTGTTAAAGTAGCCAACCTCATGTGATTTTAACTACGGGAACTGTGTTCGTTGTCAAGAAGTTAATATGTACTTATGACTATTCACAATACGTAGTATTGTACTTTCGACGCGGACCATAACTTAAGGACATAATTCAAAGACAAAACGGAGCATGTTGTAAAGCAATTGCATTCGTAAATTTTAAATAAAGGGAATATATGGTGTGGGAAAATAATCAAACGCGTGTGTAATAAGATATGCAGTAAGATAGAGTTTACTGGACTGATATTTGTGTATAAAGAACTATACACATGTCGCGGGGAAGGCCCTCCGTACCTATGTTGACAGGTGTTGACCGCAACAGGGCCGGGACGGTATAGGAGCCGGGAAAAATTATGAAAAGTTAATTACTCAGAGAACGTTAGCCGCAACTATATGATGTCCAAATATGACTATGCATTAATCTAATATATTTTATTGAATAAAAACGTCCTGTACTGTGCGCATGCAAAAATGAATAATAATTACACCCGTTGTGATTGTTTGCCTGCTTTGATAGATGCACAAATGATTGAGATACGATATCTGACGACTTGTATATTCAAATATGTTATATCACGTTATTTCAATTAATCACATGTACAGTAAATACCAGTGGTAGTCAATGTCAACTGTATAAAAATGGATATAGTTTTTTACTGATGAGTAAAGCACCTGGAAATATCCAATCGCAATCACTCGTTTTTTAAAATAAATTTATGATGTATTAAATTTTGCTAAAAGGAGGATTATTGTTAGCCTACAATGAACCATTTCCAAACGATTCTTTTTCGAAAACTTATAAACAATAATATTGCAGAGGCCTCTCATTAACGGCTGAACCAATTTAATAAACATTGGCTCTTAAATAGAAATGTCCCCCATTGGCATTATTCAAAGAGGCCGGGAAAGTAAGTGCGGAACAGGGCCGGGAAATATGATGTGGAGGGCCTGCATCATGATTATGACTATGACAGCTGGTGAAACTACCAAATGTTTTCAAAACTGCCAGAGTTATGAGACAGCCGTATTTATATTTACCCCATTCCAATAAGGCAGCCACTTGTGTGAACATAAATCAAATACGTCCATATTTTTTTAATTCAATTCATATATTTTTTTCTGTATACATAGTGCCAATCATATAACTATTTCATCCTAACTACAAATGTTACCAGCTTCATTTTTTGAACAAATGAGTAATAATTTCTAGAGGTGCTGCTGTAAAATATTAACCAGTATGTCCTTATACTTAATTGCTGTATTTTTATCCCACCAAAGACCAATGGAAGAAAACGTGTACATTTGAAAAATATTTTCCAAAGCGAAAATAACTAAAGCCACCGCCAAACCCGACATCCACATAGTAAAAATAACCAAAACATTACCAGATATTTTTGCCGCCTCCACCTTTTCCACCTCCGCATATGCCCCTGTCACCATTTTCAGTTACCAGTTTTGGAAGCCATGATGCAATTCCTGACTCCTGTAGCTTAGACAATCTTAATAGCAGTGACGGATAGACTTGAATCACAACATCAAAATCGTACGAGCTATTCGTATACACTGTTTTACCAATATCCACGACAACAGATGGGTCACGACTAACAAGCTTTTGCTTATAAGCACCGCACAGTACTTCCGGTAAGATAATGGCCGTTTTATTGCAAGTCACAAGTTCGTCAAAAAGGGTCTCATTTTGAAATTCCATAAACCTGTTTTCCAGCAGATTTGATATCCTTTGTGGCGTAGTAGCATTCGTATGTTTGTAGTTAGTTCCATTTTGTGACAGGTTACGATACTCCGGTAGTGGGCGCCTAAGTATGTCAGTTGAAATTGGATGTAAACCAGCGACATCAGACAATCTTATAATCCGTATAATTTGTTCAGGGTGACTAGATATATGCATGTAAACGTCGTCATAGATTTTCCTGACCTCAGATACGCATCGAACGCTACTATACCTTTTGATGGCAACGATGTCCCTACTTTGTTTTACCGCCATATCGGAATGCGTTGCTTTTTGCCAATCTTGATAACTTACGACAACTGCTCTGGTGTACAAAGTAAATCCATCACCTTGCAAATCTTCTAAGGTCTCATACGCAAGTCGTGTTCTTGAACTTATCGTTCTGTACACGTTTGTGTTTTTGTAGGCGTTGCTTATTACCAATCCGGCAAACATAAATAACACAGTAATCCCCTTGATTTGAGTTATTTTAAGAACTGCTGAAGGAAACGGGCTTCCCTGTTCTAATAGTACCTTTACCGGAAACAAACAAGTTATAGTGTGTGAAAGTTTAGCCATAGTTTACGCCGACCCAGAGCAATCAGCATGGTCCAACTAGCAATTTGAACTGCACTTACTATGCATATCCAAATATACCAGTCAAACACACTGTAAACTTTGCAAAAGGGCAACGACACCTTCCCTTTTTCACCGCAACTGACAAATCATAAATTTGCCAGGGAATTATTCAAACGAAGAGCAAACTGGTGATTATCGCCTGTTATTAAAGTGTGTTTACCCTCCCAACTTAAAATAAACGGCAGGTCCATGTTCTTCATAGATATAAATCTGCCTTTATCTATTAAACTGGGCGACTTAAATTTATGGTCGATTGCTCTGCCACAATCACACCTTTTCAAAGACTTCTCGTTGAAGCTGAATGTGAAGTTGTTCATAATAACGTATATAAGATAAGCCTGCGGCTGTAGAAGTCTATATTCAGGATTCTCCAACATTTTGTTCGTGACAGCAAAACCATCTTTGGAGTTCCACAAAACGTTGTCACATTTGTAGGCTTCTATAAGGAGGACGTTATGGGTATAATCCCAACCGTGGATAATCCATCTCACTTTTTCGGTGGGAGATGGAAACGCCTTTTCAGCCAGAGCCTCTAGCAACGTATTAGACCACTCATAAATGTTAATATGGACATATGAAATATAACCACTTGTATTCTCATCGCGAACAAGAAGGAAGACATTGTTTATGCAACAAGTAGTGGTAGCTTTATTGCAGTTATCGGGAACACGAGCAAGATCAAACACGTTCTCTGATGCTGTCGGTCCAGCCATGCCCAAAGTAGGTTCGTTTTCCATACTTGCATCCAAGTTGCCATGTTAAGACTGCTGTAACTATTAATGGTATTAGCTGTATCGACCAGGATCGTGAACCGAGGGTTTGCAGCTCCTCTTAGTACCTCGTAGGGGGTTATGTCACCAAATCGAAATATTCTCGGATATTTAAGTAGCGTCCAGGTAGAGTTGAATGCAAATCGGGGTGTAAATAGATCAATCTGTGCATGGAAAAGGAACGATTTTATGTGTAGCAAGAATTTGTGTATCTCTAATCGTATGCAGTAATCAGCTATTTCAGCGTCAGGGAGTGCCGTGTACGTAGAGCTCATATAGCTGGACATGAAACAGTGTTGTGGTATCCAGGTTTTATTTTGACTGATGTTAAAGGCCAGTGCTGATTTGGTCGTCCATATGAATTCCCACGTTCTTCTTGCCCATTTTCTCTGCGGCCGTATGGCCGCAGGTACAGGATTTCTTGTAATGATAGGCATTTCTAACGGAGACAAATCGATGTTACGAAAGTTATTGACCACAAGAAAGCAGTTGGCTTTCGAGAACGGTCTTACAAGATGATTTATACTTTGCGAAAAGGAAGCAAACCGACTTTCATAAGCATCTTGGATGTAAGATTGTACAAGCACGCGTTGGTCGGTGAAAATATTTTTCTCCGTTGCCATTTGTTCGAAGGATCGTACTTCATGGTTGTAGGGTTCACATAATAACGGCTGAACAAATAAAAACGCCAGAATGCAGGTAATAACCGCAAACATTTTGTGTTTGTTCAGCTGCACTTTGACAATTGTTTTACTTAATGTACGTCTTGTTACAGCGTTATGTCATATCGCACCATTGAGTTAGAGACATAACATTCAGAGCGCAAAATAATTCACAAGTAAGGTAAGGGAGTGGGGCTCCTCAGATCTCGCTGAATTTGACACTAAACGATAGATTTTGATGAGCTCTTTTCAATGGTATATGTCCCACTCTTGAATGGGGGCTTCTGCGTGAGCTAGAGGGATTTTTATCCCTTGCTTATACACAGGAATACGTATAATTCATTTAAACTATAATTATGTTGTAAAACCAATTAATCTAAAAAGTCTCTATTTTTGTGTGAGAAACATTTATTTACGCCAATAAACAATGAAAATTTACGTAGACTGCGAAAAAAGCTATTTTTACCAATACTTGTACAAAGTATTAGAATTGAAGCTTATCTCAAACATGAAAAATCTCTACAAGACAATAAATAAACTAATTAAAGAAAAATGAAGTTTGTAGACATCTACACAACATCACAAGGCGTATACATTAAATGTTTATGTTAATGAACGGATTTTACTCAAATAATGCGATTTTTAGGTCAATTTGCTTTACCACATAATTATGGTTTAAATGAATTATACGTATTCCTGTGTATAAGCAAGGGATAAAAATCCCTCTAGCTCACGCAGAAACCCTCCATTCAAGAGTGGGACATATACCATTGGAAAGAGCTCATCAAAATCTATCGTTTGGTGTCAAATTCAGCAAGATCTGAGGAGCCCCACTCCCTTACCTTTCTTGTCAGTTAAATTAAAAGAGTCTACAGTTACAATATATGTGCTTGTACTTTTAAACTAGTACTATCATGTTGACTACTATACAAATGGTATGGCATGTGAATGGTATAGAGAATAACTACAAATACAATTAAAATATTGGTAATATCTTGGTGAATATAATATTTTTCCCACTGTTTGCAATGTCACGTCACTAACAAGGAAAGGTCTTAAGTTGACCAACCCCAAAAACGTTTATTGGAGTGTAAATATCTGGTTTTGGACGTGCTGAATTCAATGGTGTGGAATACGGCTCTGAGTGGGGCCTTATGTGGCCTCTTCCACACCATTGAATTCAGCACGTCCGATAACATATATTTACACTCCAATAAACGTTATCGGGGTTGGGCAACTCAAGACCTTTCCTTGTAAGTTTGTTATACTATTATTTTAAACAAACTGGAACATTTTATCTGAATTGTATGCCTACCATAAGCTCCATGTCATAATGAAAATTTTCTCTCAGTACGTTCATGTACTGACGGCAAAGCGATCGTTTCGGAGCGTAATTGCTTTCCTCAGAAAAACAACTTTTCAATTTTTAAAGGTATAATGGATGGAGTAAACGAGTTTTTTATAATCGTTTTCCCTACTAATGCCTTGAACATAACTATTAATCTGTTGCATTGGTCCAAAGACACACTGGTTGGTAAAAAAATAGTTGTATATTACTGCGGACATGAATTGCATTTTCATACCACGAATTCCCAATACATTATGTAGCTGTTCTATTTCGCCCGTATCAGTATGAAATTAATGCCTACATAGACCAAAATCATTAGAGGAAACCAGATGATTGATTCCAAAATTGTTTTTACGGTGGATTTCTAAAATAGGTAGTATTTATTTAATTTTGGGTTACTTTTTTACATTATGTAGATGGAATGTTCACCAACAAATGCAGCAGCTTAAACTAGACCGGGATACAAAAAATCCGACAAATTTACCAAGAACGTAGAAAGTTTTTTTTTCAAAACGTGCAGTTAGCATGGGCTTAATATCACAGTTTACAAATTTACGGAACTGGGTATACAAAAGCAAGCTTTGCTCAATACAACATCTATGAGAATAGGCATACCTCCAAGTAAGACCGGCCAACCGCACCCTGATCCTGACCTATTTCTGCATGAGCTTACTTATACTTTTTTGTTGTGCACAAGAACTGTCCACCACATTATTACCAAACAATTGTGTAACTGTCTTTTTTGTCTTTAGTAAATGTAGTAAACATTAAACAACAGGTTTCTCCTCCAATTTACATGCAACACAATAATTCAATAATTACTTTCACCAACTCTTGCAACAACGCAAACATAATTTCCGAGAGGAATAATTAAAAAAAATCATTACAGAACTTGTAGAGCGCGACAGTGCTGTCAATAATAAATTTGTAATTGTTCACTTTTAGTCCACTTTAAAATGCAGTGGTGCCGATGCCATTGTAAAAGGTAATATGTTATTGCGCGTTTAGTTTCCTATCATTGATACTGTCATATATGAAGTCCAATCCATGCAGTTGCAAGCAGTCCACATTGTTTTGAATACTATAAATTATGCAATAATACATTGGTATAAAACGTGCATATATATATTACGTTTTATGCCATAACTAGTGAATAGTTTATTACTATATTTTAGTTTTACAACAAAAAGTTTACAGCAGGTGACCAATTGTTGAATGTACTGACGATGTTTCTAAAAGGAATTAATACAAACATTAAAGGACACCATTAAAATGGAACTCATGTTGATTTATATTTTGCTTGGTTTCTATTAGAATACTCGTTTAATGGTAACATAAAATAAATGAAGTACCTAAGAAATGCTATCAGCATCATATTATCAACTACATTGAGCAGATATTGCCTCGCAACTAAACGAAATATAAAATAATAAAACAAAATTTGATTTTTTAGTTTTTACAAAACAAATGATTTTTGCGTATTTCGGAGAATATATGTTTTCGTTATATAATGCTTACATATTTAAAATATTTGTAGTACTTACTTAGTTTCTTTCGTCCAAGCGGAAGCATGTGTATTATGTATATTACTATGTGTGTTCTTGATGCCGCCTGCAAAGTTTAAAGTATCCATTTCCATAGGTGTTGCGAGAAGATGGATGTGTCATTTGCCTCTGCCCGCTTCAACTGTGAGAAATGTATGGAGGATGAATAAGGTAAGGTTACATTTGTAAAACATGATTTAATAAATTTGTAAAAACTTACACGCATGACAACATCAGAAACTTGTAAGGCATTTTGGAGTAATATTCCTTTCGTGCAAACTTTTTCACAAATAACCTCTAACCACCTGGATGAAATCCTGGCTACGCCACTGTATAAGGTATGATTCAATGGTATATTTTTTAAATTTTAATTTAATATTATTGGTATTGGTAAATAAACTCTTAATCAGTTGGGATTAGACACCCATAAACTGGCAGCAGATGAAAGCTAGGCATATGCCTCTCTTAACTTAGTTTTTATAATTTTATATATAATGCAGAATTTTATACATGAAACAGCTACATCCAAGGTCTTGTCTATCCATAATTTAATTATTGTTGATTCTAAGTAATAATTATTTTAAGCAATGTGTTATCTCAGTGATCTGTTCAATGTGTGAGTTACTGTGATATGCACACCTTAAGTTATTCTCACCACCAAAGTTTTTGTGTTTTTAAAAATATTGCGTGCAGAATGCGATACTTTGTCAATGATTTTGATTCGTATTTCTATCACATAAACAAAAATTGCCAGACAAATCATGCACAAGTAAACAATAAAAGCAACAACGATGTTCGTCTGAAGGGACAAAGGTTCCGGTCTCGCTAGCAGGGATTCGCGATTTGCTTTATATTTCCTCATGTCGTTGGTCACATTGGGGGATCGTGTTCTGCTTTCCTTTGCAGCATATTGTCCCAACAATCCTGAATGCTGTAGTGAGCTGATTCGTCGTAGAAACACCTCTGCTGCTAAGGCAATTGATCTAAAATGGAATATATAGTTGAAGTTTAACACTTTTTCCGTGAATATGTGCATATCCAAATCTTCCTTCACCCTCCCACATCGCGTTATATTTGAATACATTTCTTCTACATCACTGGCTGAGTTCATGTAAACCTGATTCTTGCATGTACTCATTTCATTTTTTAGGACTTCCGGTGTCAATGCAAATAGATCTCCATATGTGACTGGGCGATGGATCAACCTGTTCAGCGTTTTTATTCCATCAATAGACATATTAAACTGACCTTCCACCGTCAATCGGATAATGTCCCACTCCGTAGCTGCTATAATATCATAACTTAGTCGTTCATTGTAAACATTCGCAAGATTGCGTCCATGCAATTCTATCCCATCGTATGGCTTTGGAAAACACAGAGAAATTGTGCCGAGCCAGATCTGTAATAGAATCTATGTGTTGTGGCGTAAATCGCGTTACAAGACTAGTTATGTTACCACCATTATACGCATAAGACAGTACTATTCCTGCCATAATCCACGGAAACAACGCCAGCTTGTTCGTTTTTAAAAGTGATATTGGTTGTACTAGAAGTATGTAGTACAAAAATGTGACCTGCTCCCACAGTTGTGCGGGCTTCCCCCCGCGATTCCATCCTCGTAGATATATTACCGTGGAGGAGTACAACAAGAGCAAAATCAGCCAGCTAGTCATGTCAAAGGAGGAAATGAACCCGGCAAAAGTGTAATGTTGTCGTTTTCTGATTTTACTGCACAAGAAAAAGTGGAGCGGATTTGGGGCTGAAAATGTCAGAGACGCAGTTGCTATCGCCGGCATTGTAGCTACTTGAACACACCCACCAGATGGCATTTTGTGACTGTATATCACGAAAGTGACATTTGTAAATATACCTTGTAGAACTTTAGTCCATAAAGTTGTCACATATCTTTGGGGAGCATACACTCTTAATATAATATGCGGTTGGGGCTGTTTTTGGAAATAACTCCAAACTTTCCTCATTGTGCTAAACTGTTGGTGCATCACATCATGCGGAATAAGTTTGAAAAAATTATAGTTACTTTTGATTTCTTCCCAACACCGTATGTAGTCAAAGAAAGAATTGAAAAATTGATCACATCGGGTGTTTTCAACCTGATCTAGGGTGTCATTATGCCAATATTCCGCATGAACTGTGTATGTCGCTTGCACAGTACATAGGCTTTTATGGCTACATCTCAAGGCGTACAATAATTTTACGGGGAAAACAGAAATGCGATTCCAGCCGTTTGATAAGCCTTCTTCTATCAGATGAAGTACCGAACTAGGCGTGGCAAATCTAATGCCATTTTCCCCGTCACTTGATTTTTGAATGTGAACAAAAAACCAGTAGTTCTTGGTGAGATCTATTAAATCCAATTTTTCTTGAGGAGGATATAGTAAGTCAAAAATGGTTTGTGGAAAGACCTTTGGCATTGATCCGTATCTTTCGTCTATAATATGGATTCTCTTGACTGTCCACGCATCGCATTCTGAAGGATTTATGTAAACTTGTACGACACAGTGTAACTTCCCAGGAGGTCTTCCGCGGAAAATAAACTCCGATGCTTGAATATAAGAATATAATCTGGCGTGGTTGCATTGCATTCCGCCCTGGATATTTGGAGCATACTTGTGTATAGAAACTACAGCAGGCTGGGATAATGTAAGACGTCATACTCCTCCCTCGTTTCGTTTAGCACAAGATGGTTGAAAATCAAATGAATTGTACAGTTTGTAAAGGGCGTCACAATTGGACTTAAATCTATACGTGGGGGAAGCCTATCAGTGTGTAATGGCAGTTCTGAATTCACAAAATTAGTTAAACAAAGAAAAATGTACGTGAACATGGTGCCACCTTATAATATGAAATTTTGGGTCTAAAATATATTTTGTTTAACCAAGCCGTATAAAATACAATAATACAATGGTAACAACTGGTTAACACAATTCCTATACCAACTTGGCTCTAGAATTGTTGTCAGGTAAAAGCAATGTTATTACTAGAAATAGGTTTACTACTACTAGTAGGGCATAGAATAGTCGAGAAATGAAAAAAAAGTTTGTGCCATAACAGGGCAGAACTAACTATTTGTTTTTGCTAAATCAATCGATAAACTAATTTTCATTGAAAGCTGCTGTAACTTACTTTTAAAAAAGAGCTTATTCAGATTCAACGAAAGCACAAAGACGGTATAATAGTGCTAAATACATTTTCCGAGCAAGCGAGATGTATCGATTATTTAAGGTGTGTTCTAGTGTACACTTCCATGTCCGATGTCCCACCACTGCTCCATCCGTCCACCTCTTTTGAATATTGTCCCTCCACCCTCCTTCCATCAACTTTCATGTAAACTTGTATGGTATTTTTGTGTAATATTCCTTTCGTGAAAAATTATTTACAACTCTCTAACATCCCCTAGAGGGAATCCTGGCTACGCCACTGTGTTTGGAAGCATTAGGAAAGAAAAAATCTACACTGCAGTGTAGTTCGACTTGTGTTTTGTTAATAATATAGATTGTACTAATTTTTATTTCATGTATGGTCGTGTTGAATGAATGGCATTGTACTTTTCCTGTTTATTTATGCCGTTTTAAATACCAATTTACACCAATATTTCCTCCAAACAAGTATATATTGGTCGATCACTTGTGGTATCGTGCAATATCGTCGGTACTTTCTCGTTGTTACAACAACAAGTATTTACTGAATATTTCATTCCCAGTTGCTCAAAGAATGCACGTAATGTACCAAATCTTGGTCGATTGTCAGGCTCGTGTTGCCAACACTCAACAGCCTTGTTATATCTGAAATGCAGATTAGCCATTTCAAGTTAGTCATTATAACACTAGATACAATACACAACTTCCACAGCATAACAAAGCTCCATATTGTTATGTTATATTAAATGAGAAGAGAAACCTGGTTTACCCAGTAATTTTGCGTGATATGATTATATCGAGCGTCATATTGTTTTCGCACGAGTTATTATACTAACGATAAAATATAGTACTATGAACAAGTGTAAAACCTATACAAATTTACATTTCTTGCCGTACATACTTATGTACAAGCAGGATCAACCAATATCCACACGCGCTTCTAATCCTCACGACGTGAATTGTGTTTATGCATATATAACAACGCAACATGAAATCACATGTATTTAACAATTTAGTGTTTCTAGTCAAAATTCTGTGGAGAAGATAGTAGCACGTCTTTGCACTTACCAACAAAATTTCTACCCCGCCAATATAAGATGCAACAAAAGGTATAAATTTGAAAAATGTTTTCCAAAGTAAATGCAAATGAAGCCACTCCCAAACCTGACATCCACATCGTAAACACAACCAAAACATTTCCTGATATTTTTGCCGCTTCCACTTTCTTCGCCTCTTCATACGCACCTATCACCATTTTCATGGCGGCGTCAGTTACCAGTTTTGGTAGCCACGATATAATGCCTGACTCTTGCAGTCTAGACAATCTTGATAACAGGAGAGGATGGACTTGTCCGACAACATCAAAATCGTACGAGTTATTTGAATACATCTTTGTTCCTATATCGACTACTAATTCTGGATTACTTCTCAAAAGCCGCTGCTTATATACCCCGCACAGTACCTCAGGTAAGATAACGGCAGTTTTATTGCAGGTCATCAGTTCCTTGAAAATGGTCGCATTTTGCAGTTCCAAGAACCTATTTTCTAAGTCCTTCTCCACTCTTAGCAACTCTACAGCAGTAATGCTTTCAAAGTGTGTTAGGTTTTGGGTCGCATTCCCATATTCAATAAGGGGACGCCTAAAAGTGTCAATCGAATTCGAATGAAAGTCGGTTGCTTTGTACAACTTGGTTATCATACCCCTGTCCAACGTGTCGCTGAAGTCCTTCTGAGCGTTTATATAAAGATTTTTTACTTCGGAAATACATCGAATACTACTGTGCCTTTTGAAGGCCACAATATGCGGCATATATTTAACCTCCATATCGGAACTTACGGCATCTTTCCAACCTTGATAGCTGATGATGGTTGCTCTGGTGTACAAAGTAAATCCATCTTCCTGCAAATCTTCCATCGTTTCATACGCCAGTCGTGTTCTGGCGGTTATCATTCTGTACACGTTTGTATTTTCGTAGGCGGTACTGATAACCAATCCCGCGATCATAAATGACGCAGCAACCCACTTTACTTGAGTTGCTTTAAAAATGGCGGAAGGAAACGGGTTTCCCTGTTCCAACAAAACTTTTGCCATGAATAAAACGGTTGTATTTTGTGAAAGTTTTAGCCAAACTCTACGACGACCTAGAGCAAGTAGTATTGTTAAGCTGGCAAGTTGCACGGAACTTCCGATGCATAGCCACACATACTTATCAAACACGTTGTAAAACTCACTAAAGGGTAACGGCACCTTCCCTTTTTCACCACAGCTGATAAATCGCAAATTTGCCATGGAATTATTGAAACGGAGGTAGAATTCGTGATTGCTGTCTGAGCTCAGCGTATGTTTACCCGCCCAGCTTAAAACAAACGGGAGGTCCAGACTTTTCCTAAAGAAAAAACTGTCTTTGTCTCTTAGACTGGGCGAGTTAAATTTGTGCCTAGTTATTCCCTCACCGTCACACCGTTTGAAGGACTCGTCGTTAAAGCTGAAAGTGAAGTTGTGCATGATAACGTACAAAATATACGCCTGTGCCTGCCGTAGTCGATCTTCGGGGTTCTCCAGCGCTTTATCAACAACAGCAAATCCTTTTCTGGAGTTCCAAAACACGTTGTTGCATCTGTAGACTTCTTTAAGGAGGAAATGATGCTCGTAATCCCATCCGTAGATAACCCACCTAATTTTTTCGTTGGCAGCAGGAAGTCCT
>JAHZNE010000107.1:0-18115 GCA_027744055.1 Callyntrura sp. NNG-2020 | reverse complement strand
GTTCTTTACTATCGTTGTAAACAATAAAACACATTTTAAATCGACGCTTTGCAACAAAACGCCACAGCACTCATTGATTACATGATAATAAAAAAGGAAAAGGAGCTCAAGTCATCTATGTATGATGTACGTAGAGTGTGTGCGCGTTTACGTAAAGCATATCATCCAACTTTCCTAAAAACATTAACTGCAACAAACGTATTTTCACACAGATGGCTTACATATGAAAGGTCGTACCAGAACGAATGGTACAACCAATTTGCCAAACATGCAAATGAATAATGAAGAGCTGCATGCTGGCAGGCATTGCATTTATTATTGGACGTTTTCAATTATGCAGTTTCTTTAGATGTCACCTGATAAAGTGGTAATTATGTTTGAAAAATGGCAACAACAATACCGCATTTCACGTGGCTTTAAAGATCATTTTTTTCAATCAGCGTAAATCATTTCAACAAGTCCGTTGAACTACGAATATGCTACTGTACACTGTTTCACCATTAATTGGCATTGCATTTTACACACAGGAGTACCGTTTAAAGTTTTTTGAGACGTAATATAACTTTTGAACCGACAAGCGTCAAGCGTGGTAAAATGATGGAGAGCTCTCGAGAGTACTTATAGGCAGAAAGAAATGGAGCTTTTTTGGTGTGTGTCAGTGTTTGAGTAGAGTTGTGGGTGTATGAATTTGCAGCAGTTCGCTACACACTGTAAGTCGTATATTTCATGCCGTGACAGATTACCTATATGAATGAGACTAAAACAACAGAGCTTCGTTCAATCTGTTTTGTTTTACAATACCTATAATTGCCAACGAAAACCAAAGACATCTCTGCTTTATGTTTAATAATAATAAAATTCTGTCTTGTCAGTTGTAAGGACTAATTTACGTACACTCTCGAAAAAATGTTACAATAAAGTCGAAAACGACGGTTTTTATTTGAAATTCGACTTATCATGAAGAAATAAAACTAAAAATAAAGTTTGCTAATTTCCCTTTTTAGTAAAGAAAACAACGATTTCTTTTCAAGTATGAAAGTCAATTAAAGTTGGTGTGATTGCGATCTGCGAGACTTTAAAACAAGAGAAACACATAAGAGAAATACGAAGCAAAGAGTTATTCATGGTATTTTACGACACACGATGAATTATCATGCTGTAAATGAGAAACAATTTGGCAAAAATTTCAGTTTTAATCTGACTATCGTGGTGTCGAATGTGCCTGAGCGAAGCAGAGTCTCAGCTCAATTTTCTGTTTAGTGGATTTTCCTCCCCAATGTAGGGCCAGCAGAGACCTATTTGATGCGCAAATCATTTTTTCTCAAAATAGTGAGTTGAAAGGACAGAAAATGAGTAGCATGGGAAGATCTTGTGTGGATACAATTAGACGCAGTAGGCAAAACGTGGCCATTGCCACCCAAGTGCTCAGTCCGAGTGCTATAGGGGGTTCTTTAAGAGGACAACGAAGACTGAAACACTTTGGGCCTCCAGATGATGATGAAGAGGAATTTATTGCGTTTCGTAGGAGAGCCGCATTGAAGAAGTTGGGCTACTACGGACTCGCAATCACAGTTACAATTATTGTCTTAATGGGTATGCAAATAAATAAAATTCACTAATATATAGCTTTAAATAAATAAAGCAAAATGTGTAGGTACTATGTACTATGTATGTATAACAGCGACAATCGTCTACCATTTGTGCAGGCACAATTTTGGCTGTTGGATACCTCCAAACGAAAAAATCAACAAGCAACATGGTGGCATCCAGATCGGTCAAGTTAATTCAGGACGACACACCATCCGCCTATATATACTCCGGGCAAACCACGTCTGAGCCCCCTTCTTTAGAACCAACTACAGATTCCCTCGAGTTTTCCCCAACATCTCACACATCGTTTCTTAGGTCTTATACAAAGGAAGACTCTGACGAACAAAGAGAAAATGGCAGCCATCTGGAGGACGAAATTTACTTTTCCAGTTCGGGAGAGTCTGAACCCATCAAAACATATTCGAACGATGATGAGTACCTATCAGCCTACAATTTAGAGGATGACCAGGTCGTAAAGCAGACGGATGTTGAAGCAGGGGGAAAAACTGACACTCGGCATCAACCGCTGTTTTTTATTACCAGCGAAAATGATAATGTTGAAAATGTTAGAGGATGACCAGGTCGTAAAGCAGACGGATGTTGAAGCAGGGGGAAAAACTGACACTCGGCATCAACCGCTGTTTTTTATTACCAGCGAAAATGATAATGTTGAAAATCACGATGAGGTTAAGGCTTTTGATGACACTGACAAAAAAGAGAATGATGCAAATTCAGTGAATACGTTGGTATATGAAAAGATTGATAACGCTTTATTAAATGCTATAATACCAGAAAAGGAAAGCGTACGTAATGATGAAGACATCGAACGCAACGATTGGAAGTCCCACACCATTGTTGACTCGTCACCTAAAGCAAATGAAAACAAGTTGCCTACCAAAGAGAAAGTGAATGGCTTATTGTCTCTAGATAGTGACGACTCTGTGTTTTCTGTAGAAATTCCAATATACTCAACCAATAAATCAAGTGTCGAATTTGTCGATGCCGTTAAGAACGACTTTACGGGGAAACGGGAAGCGGATGATCTGCTTGTCCCAGTTGTGTTACTTGACGTGAAAAATGAAAATGTTGCAAACAATACTGTTGAGGATGACGAGGGGTCAGAAGAGAACACGGAGAACGATGATGATAACAGTGATAGTGTAGATGTGTATTTGCCAAAGAATAAGAGTGAAGCTACTGAAAATGAGGGTTTTCATCACACAATTTTGCACACCGCACTGTTTCATCTTGATGAAGAAAGAAGAGAGGCCAAAACAAGCAAACCTGCTGCAACAAAAATTATAATAGAAGATCAGGATTCTGAGGACTCCACGGAACAGTATATTAGTAATCGAAGCGGTGGTAGAAATCACAAAGTGAAAATTCTTCAAAATGACAAGGTTATGAATATGAAAGCAACGTACAGCCCAGATCGGACAAAACAACAACGAATAACAAGTCTACTCAGAGATTCTGGCGAAAACATTGATGCCTCGAACTCGGAAAATGTGGCTCGAAAGCAAACATTTAGAGCAAAGCAGCGAAATGAGAATGAGGAAAATAAAAATAAAACTTCAGGCGAATGGAAACTAAAATTGAGAGTAAATAACGAAGAGAGTAAAAAGAGCAATAAAATTCTAAAGGGCGGCTTGTCACCCGAGAAAGGCACGTTAAAGCAGAGTACGTCATTATTGGACCAGATAAAACTTTCCTCGTTGAGTCCGGCTTATGGGCATGCCTCTGAAGAAACGGGAACTAGTGCTGAAGAAAAACCAAGGTCGTTGTCAACTTCGATCCTCCCCAATTTCGAGTCGTTCCTCAAAAACATTTTGACGAACGTACAACAAATGAACACCAAAAAGGGGAATAGCAATGCCCCTTTCCACAACGATGAACAGGCATCTCCGTTTGGCCTTGGCTATGCTAATAATTTAGATCACCTTCTTCCTGCAAGCACACTTCCATCCCCAGCAACATTGGATCTGGACCCTGCTCATTTCCGTAAACGAACTTATATTTCAGAACATGATAAATTTGACTTTCCTTCACCAATTCAAGCTGCAAGTCTTCCTCAAGCTGACAATTATTTTGATCGTCTTTTAGGACAAATTCCATCCGTCGGATCAATTGGCAGTCCGTCTACAACTGGAGCAACGTTAATTAATTACCCATCGTTTACCGTGTCCCCCACTCCATCAATTTCAACCTTCCCACAATACGAAAATATACATTCTAGCAGCACCAGTGATACTCCACACCTTGCCCCTGGCGTTATACCATTAGACCTAGCTTCCAGCTTTATTCCAGCAGGATTTCCTCAGCGGTCTTATTTTCCACAGGCACAAGCCAGTCAAAATTCCCCTTCTTTCGGGGATCAAAACTCGTATGGTAATTTGTTTGGTGGTCTTCCACCGTTGTCCCTATCAAATTCGCCTTCTAAAGGTCTCAGCAACGGAGGATTAGGCGACGTTGGAACATTAACGACTGCCGGTGGTCAACCACCAACTTATAACTCCATTTCTCAAGGAATTCATCTTTTGAATATGATATCTGGCACGCTTCCGAACTCGTACTTTCATGACCAGGTATACCATGCCAGCGCAACAACCGCTCCTACTTTCCAAAGTGATATACCGAGCTCACCTCCTTCGTTCCAGTTTAACAATCCCCTTGCAAACAATAATTTCCACGTGTCAGCTACATCAAATGAATATAATAGCAATTTAGCTGCTCTCAGCGCTCTCCCACATCCTGCTTCTGTCCTCCCTTTCCCGTCTTTGCAAAGCTCCTATAATTTCCGCCCCGAACCAACCAGTAACCCAGTAAATACTGGAACTGGAACTGGAGTTACACAAGGAAAGGTTTCAGCTAATGCACCATTTATCTCCCGCGCATTACCATTGAAATCCGACCGTGAGGCTGTTGAAAAGTTCCTGGAAGAAGACGACCAAGTACCAGCGGCATCTTCTAGCATCACTCATAGCGTTTATACCACATATAAGGAACCGAAAAACAAGGTCAAGTCAACAATGGACGTCCCTGTATTACCTACTACAGAGGGAAGTATCATCACTTTAATGACAAAACCAAGAACGCGAACAACCAACATGTTTAAAAACTTGCCACAGAAGAACCATTCAAGTCCCAAATCATTTTCTTTTGAAATTCTCCCTCACAAAAACCCAACGTCTCCAAATCTACTTCCTCCTTCCTCAAATTCCCTTTTCTTTGATAATGGCAACTCTTTGGGTCTAACTAATGATGACATGGACACATCCTACGAAGATATCTCCCGAAGTCGATCCAAAAAGAAATCTAGCGCCAGTTTAAGTCAGAAATGGAAAAACAGTGGAGATCCGACCAAATCAGAACATATTAAAGCTGACTTAATTGGATCGAGAAAACCACCTTTAAAAAGCATGCATACTCAAAGTATTAAAAACACAGTCAATGCAGCTGGTTTAAAATCAGGCTTTTTCACTTAATCAGTGCCCATCAGTTACTATTAATTATACTTTTAAAATCACAATAGATCAACAATAATGTACCATAAAAATATATATTTTTCATTTCTCCACAACGGCACCCGGGCATTGTACATATCGGAGTGAACATTCCTTCCGTTGATGAATATTTAGTAAAAATAATAATAACACTGTATTGAATATATCAAGTCTTACTTGACCATGACATGACCATAGATGAATTATCTATAATAAATCCAAACTTTTTTAAAATTTGTTTTTGTTTTTAATTAAAAAATTGCCTGCCCTATACATCGAGCATATTGCAGCTTATTCTGCGCACCTCTGATTTCCTATAATGTTAATTAAATGGGCAGTTAAACCGTTCCCACATAAAAATGAAAAGGTAGTGCGCCCTAAGATTTTCAGAATATATGTTTTTTGATACGCTCTATCGAATGGTCTTTGTTTCAAGAAAATCGGACGATTCCCTATGCATGTGGTTGCATTGTCAGTCCCATTACAAAAACTATTTTCATATGTTTTTTAAATAATCATTTAGCCTTGGTGAGTCGGGTGGGGATGGAACAATCTAAAAATGAACACCAAGGAATGAAATTGAACACAAAGACAAAGCGAAGGTACGTTCTACCAAACTGACCAAGGAAGAGAACCATTTCAATTCATACATGGCAATGATAACATGTAAACAATAGATGCATACATACTTTGACTCTAGACAAGAACTCAAGCACACATAGATTTGATTTGAAGGCACCTACTACCTACCTAACTTACCTACCCAGACCAAAAAATCTTAAACACCTTCGGTGCTAAAATGCGTAAATGAAAAGTAGCAAAACGTTGTTGGCTTTACTTTTTTGGATGATAATGATTAAGGCCTTTTTACTTTTTTGGATGATAATGATGATGTGATGGGATTATGGGATTGAGGAGGATTGATGCACACCACACGTACATAATATTGTACAAATACACCATGCATACACGATAAACATAAACCCCAGGCGCAATGCGCAATCACAGAAATCTCACCTTCCTCAGCTGTTTGGAAACAGCGCTTTTGTTTCTGTCTTTATCATCATTAATCTCTTGCACTTTTTAATCTATTTTAAATGTATTTTATTACGTCGCGTTATTTATAGCATTGGGTTGTTTAAAACGATATAAGTGAAGAGTAAAAATATAAATGAAGCTTATTTTTACTCCGATTAAACCGTCTATGTAGTCGTACGCAGGTTAGTGAAGTCGATGTGAAACAATTTTTTTTGTATATTCGTGACATTTCTGCTAATTGTGTTTTGTGTTGTGATGGAGGGGGAGAAAAACGACAACGTGTACAACATCTCTTATGATGTGTGAGGGAGGGCGTAATACATACTTTTGGCTTTTCCAGTTTAGTTGGCATAAAAGCCAGTTTTTCAACGTTTAAAGAAAACATTCGAGTTGATTTCGAAGAACAATGTGCAAATAATACCCTTAATTTTATCCATTGTTTTTTTGCGCTTGTGAGAAGGAAAGTCGTTATATATTCTAAAAGTTAACCACGTTGAATGGCCATGGCATGACACGTACATTTTAAAGAAAACGCATACGATAATTGATGTGTAAAAATGGCAAAAACATGCGTTGTCAGTTGTGTAAGAAATATTTGCTCAATTCCAGATATCGACTATTAGACGGGAAGAATAAAGTTGAAAGCCATCCAGCTTCGTCAGGATTCCATGGTCAGCAGTTACACATTTAGAAAGGTAAAATGTGTGGAATATGTGCATGATTCATGACACACAAGTTGTCCTTTCACAGATTTTTATCTTTGCTGATGAATTTTCTGTATTTTATTTATTTGATTTATTGATAGCAACTCCTTATTGTTTTATCGTTAGCTCGACGATTATCGGATTTGTTGTGTTATTAGTTATAGGATGGCTGGAAGTAAAAATGAGTTCCACAATATTCCCGATTCCACTGCAGTGGCAAAGAAAATTGTCATTCACTCAAAAGCGGACCCTTATGGAGAAAAATTCCTCAAGTATTTGCAACATGCCAATGTATTGAAAAAAGGCTCTTCCAATGGTCGAAGCAGTTCTCCTTGGTTAGAACTGAGAGTCAATGGAGCAATAGTCGCCATTATGGAAACCCTGAAAAAGGTTTTTGTTAGCCAGCAAATCAAAAGCCTTACTGAAAGCATTTCGCCAGGTTCAGTGTCTAGAGACGAATTGAAGAAGACGTGCCAAGTTAAGGCGATATGTAATCTTGCATTAAGCATTTTAAGTAATGCGTTTGCTCTTGATTACTCGATGCGAGCTCAGGTACAGAACATTCACGAAGCAGAAAACTTTCCATGATGTCGTTTTGTCATTTTTAATGTAATGTTATGTCTTTCAGGCGGTGAGCAATGGGTTCGTTTTTTCGTTGCAACAGTTTATATCCAGTTTTACCCAAGATGGAACCGCTACATTTAAAAGCGCTGAACTTATTGCTAGAGCTGTGAAGTGCACAGCAAATTTATCAAACGATTCGCATTGCCGTGAGTCTGTGTTAAGAACTGGTGTTGCTATTTCCATCTTAAAAATATTGGAACTTGCAGACGAAAGAGTCGGTGTAAAATTTGACCTGTGTGATCCTGCACATGAAAAATCGTTCATAGATAAAAGTAATAATAGCAATTTGATATGCTCCTGTGTTCGAGCCATTAGAATTTTAGCTTCCGACTCAAAATTTACATGCAGTAGCAGGGATCACCTTTTAAAATTTGGTGGCCTTGTTGCCGTCATAAATGTCTTGTCTTGGGATGCAAACTTGTCTTCCAATCCTGATTTGGTCCTTGATGTTATTAGGGCTCTGACTTTCCTTTCCATTAAAATCAGAAGCGCTCCTTCAGAGGCAGTTTATAAGGTAGTAAAATACCCTAATTATTTTGCATGTAGCTACCAACATGATACTTTTGTTTTCTAAATTTTAATGTATTATACCATTTTACAGCTCATTTATAATCCAGAGGTTAGCAAAATTCGATGTCTGGTCAGATTATTCGAAAGCTCAGAAACGGACGGAAAATTATATGTTCCTGTAATTAACTGTTTGATAAATCTTAGCTCAAACAAAGAAATCAGCGACTGTCTGGGTGAACTGCGAATGTTTCATATAATTCTAAACAAGCTTGATCATGTTGATGAGAAGTACTATTACGGTACGTTTATTTATTTATTTTTTACATTTGCGTGAAAGCGAACCTGTTACACAATGATTTATTCGATGTTACAATACAGTGGATCCACGATTTAGTAATATTGCAAAATTCTTTAATTAAAGGTTTGGTAAAACTCATGATGGCTTTGACAAGATATTCGTCGTTTAACCAGTCCCACTTAGCCACATCGCCTTTAATTGGTTCTACTTTGAAAATTTTTAAGTATGCATATTTAAATATTTTAAGTGGTGAAACAAAACCAGCACTTTTTAGTAAGTATCTAATTTCTTTAAATTTATGTTTATAAAGATCTTCCCGTTTCAAAGAGTTTCATGACTGGCTACTGATGGTTTACGAAAAGCTTTATGAGGGGTCTTTATCAAAATTAGTGGAATGCGGATTAGTGAGTCACTTGTGCAACATATTACGTGACGAATTGGAAGATTGTGAGTATGATAGTCTCAGAAAGAAAATATCGTCCTTTGATGATGGAAGGTGTTCTGTTCATTCATCCAAGGAAGATGGAAAATGTCCGTTTGCACCGGTTTATCGATGCAGCAGTCCCAGCTACCAAAAGGTATCAAAACTAAATTATGAGTGAGCGCAAAAATAATGTAAAGTTTCAAGTACAATTCATACCGTAAATCTTACAGATACAGGAAGAAATGAAATTGTTAAGCTCGATATCAGAAGATCTTAAGAATTATCCCCAGATGAGAGGAGAAGATTCTTTAAGTCCTTTTAGCAGCCCTGCTCATTCGTGGTCAAGTGGAAACAGTAGTCCGCCTTACTCCGGCGTAAGTCACGCATCATTCAGTGACGATGAAGGTTGTTTCAGTCCTAGCACTTCCCCAGGTCAAAAAAGGTTGCGATCTATTTCCCCGGAAGTTCCAATTAGTCCCGAGAAAGTCGATCATAGCGACATAATGTTACCAGCGTCGTTTTATGTTGATGATGATTCTGATAGTCATGAACCGGCATTGAAAAAACTTAAGTTGGAGGACGGACCTTCACTACTATGTACTGATAATAATACTTCAAAAATACAACCATGTGAATCACTGGATGCTCTTAAGGCTAAAGGGAAGAAAATAGTCAATGTTTTAAATATTCTGTACAAGTGCACCCATATAAAACCATTCCCAGATGCCATGCTTGAAATAACACCAATATTGCTTGGAATCATCGTTAGGGGTAAAGTGTCATTAATGCCACAGCGAATCGAGTACCAAAAAGTTGAGTCAGACGACGAATTCAGTGACTTAAGTCGCCGAACTTTTGAGGTATCCTATAAAATAATTTTAAGAATGTGTTCCATAATAAAAATCTTCCCTGAGCTGATTGTTTCTGGTATGGTCCCGGTGCTCCATCGTCTTCAAGAGCCAACATGCTGTGTCAATGTAGAGCTGGACGAACAGATGACCATTGTTCAGGAATATTGCACAAATTTAATAACTCGAATGGTAGGACAGGAAAATGACACTGCGGGATGGCGCGAAGGTTTTATAATGAGAACCTTGCTGGTAAATAACTCGTCAATTTCGCCTGATAAAATGAATCAGATGACTTTGAATATCCCGTTGCTTTACAGAAAGCATCCTATTATTCTACGAAAGTTTGAGATGAATGCAAAAAGCTGGACAAAAATTTTGGAAATGCTAGTTAACTCAGACGAGACCTCCTTTTACCGCTTTGAAGACTGTGTTTTAGCACTTTGTTCTATTTGTAGCGCATTAGGGGTCAAGTGGAATCCGCATGCTGGAGGGTTAGAGTTACCTTTATTGTTTAATGATTCCATTAGCTCAAGAAACTCTGAAGTGTTAAAGATTATGTCTGGAAATGATTCCAACAACTTTTGTCTGAATGGTTTAACGGTGCAACTCGTCTTGGACGATGGGAATACCTTAGTTGTCAAGAAAGATCTGTTAGTGAACGCATCACCTGTATTTTCCGCGATGTTCAATGGCCATTTTGTTGAAGCTGGGGAGCAAAGAGTTCACTTGCCTAACGTTTCTACAGCGGCAGTGTGTCTACTAATACACCAAATTTTTATGCTTAATGAAGTACCACGCAATTCTGATGATGGTACTGACCAGCAGAGCTACCAATTTGATCTTATGGCAATTTTTGAGCTTTTCTCTTTGGCTGACCGATTTTTGCTGGAAAATATTTACGAACGGGCAGTGAATACATTAATTACGCAATATATTTGTCCATATTCTGCGCCATTGATTTACGCAGAATCCGTTAAACTAGCAGCGTTGCATAAATCTGGTCACAATAATCTAATTTTAGGAGAATCAGGGCTGAATTTATACATTTTGAAATACATTTTAACTGCTAGTGGTATTAGAGTGTCTGAGAGGTGTAACGCAATCAGAAAAGTTTTTGACACAGTTATGCCTGAGGACGTTGTGCGGGACTTGAAGTTACTAATTGAACGACACATGTATATGCCCAGTTAAAATACACAGTTTATTGTATGTATAAGCTTCTGATGACTGTTGTCATTTAGAATACATTTGTGATACTTTTGTAAAAAAAATGTTATTCTTGTTGAGCGTGTAATATGTTAAAATATATTTTGTAACAACATGTTTAAAATATTCCGATAAATATTCCTTGTAATAGTTGCCAGTAAAATAATTATTACAGCATATATAAACCCTTGTTTACCACTGCCCAAAATTACTTGCCTTTATTATGCCTCATGTCATGTACTATCTCCTATCTCACTCTAAACTACTAATACCACTGCTAATGTAAACTTTCACTGATCGATGTGTTTAACTCATGTAAATCCCATATTGAGAAGCTAACTCTGCAGTAATTTATTGGCCCTGTCTGTGTTAAAATACGAATCAAGCAGCATATTACATGCTCATATTCTCATATTTCTGACAAGCCGCCACCCCCATATCAAATAATCATTTATATTATCTCGGGACTATGAATTAGAATGTTTCCTTTATTTATTGTGCAAAGGGGACTTTAATTAAAATTAAGGTAGATTTTTGTTGCTACTTTGAAGGAATGCGAACTGCATAAGTCGATTACAAATTGTTAGGCACATAGGATCTGCCGTACTACTGGGTGAAATTACTCTTGGAGGAGAGTAACACTAGCATTTCGTCAACCATGTTTTGTAAATTTTGATGCCAAAGCGTGTAATTAAAGTGTAATATGTGGATGTGTTTTCAGTCAAAAGATAGGCATTACTATTGGGTGAATTACTCTTGGAGGAGAGTAACACTAGCATTTCGTCAACCATGTTTTGTAAATTTTGATGCCAAAGCGTGTAATTAAAGTGTAATATGTGGATGTGTTTTCAGTATGCCGAATGAAGATATTCAAAAGATAGGCAGCATGCATGGCTGTGCACAGTGTGCACGTGCAAAATGGAGTCGAGTTCTTCATTTAAAAGGCTCTTTATCTTTCACTACTCACTCACTCACTGGTAGACACGGAAGGATATTAATAAAGGGGGAGTGGACTAAGTGGAGTGAGCATGTCAAAAAGTGTCGCCAGTTTTTTTTAAATTTTTGTCGCGTAATCCGTAGTCAAGGCCTTAGAACTTGAACCGTTTAAAGTTTGTATTTTTATTTACAACACCCTGGCTGTGCTGATGCTGTTCAATGTTACACTTTCTGTCTACAGTTGCTATAGGTCTTTGCCAAGCAAAAGGATTTTTTCCGAACAGCTAATAGCTAATGGAAATTTCCACAATGTTTCTGTTTCTTTCTCAAATACAAAATTCTACATAAATTATTTTACACAATCTTATCTGCTATTATATTTACTTTTTCTTAACGATTGCCTTGCATCAAATGTAGTTGGGCACACACATTCCGGTCAAGAAAGAAAATGCCGCCAAAAAAGGAAGCGGCGAAAGAGCCAGAGGCCCCTGCTAAAACGGCCGGTAAAAAGAATAAAAAGAACTTAAATGAACTTAAAAAGGAGCTGGAATTGGACGACCATAAGCTTACCGTTGATGAAGTTTGCGATCGATATGGGAGTCACCCTGAAAATGTAGTCTTATATTATAGTCTTAGCTATACCCATTCGATCATGACGTATATGTGCAATTATTTTAATAAAAATGTTAAATTGTCAAGGGTCTGACGGATGAACAAGCAAAAGCCTGGTCTTGCTAAATATGGCAAAAATGCCTTGAGTCCTCCAAAGCAAACCCCAGAATGGGTCAAGTTTTTACAGCAGCTATTTGGAGGATTTGCTGGTCTGCTGTGGTTTGGAGGAATTTTGTGTTTTATTGCGTATGGAGTGGACAAACTCGGAAATAGCGAAGAAGCTTCACCCGATAATGTACAGAGAATGTTGCCTACCTATATTTTACCCCACTTTCCTATTAATCTTACGTCTACGAAAAAAATTCAATGCATGATACTTTTATACAGCTCTACCTTGGCTCAGTTCTTGTCGGCGTAGTTGTAATCACGGGAATCTTTTCGTATTTTCAAGAAGCCAAGAGCTCCAAAATCATGGATTCATTCAAAAATTTGGTTCCTCAATATGCTACTGTCATCCGGGGAGGAGAAACTCACACTATCCATGCAGAGGAATTAACGATGGGAGACATTGTGCTTGTGAAATTCGGCGATCGTATTCCTGCAGATTTGAGAATATTGGATGCTCATGGACTCAAAGTACAATAAAAGATAGCTATTTGTCAACTATTTATATCTTATCTATCTTGCCACTACTGACAAGTTCTTCTCGCTTCATGTAGGTCGACAACTCTTCGTTAACAGGAGAATCAGAGCCCCAAGCACGCAGTCCCGACTTCACGCACGAAAATCCATTAGAAACAAAAAACATTGCCTTCTTTTCCACCAACGCTTTGGAAGGTACGGCAAAGGGCATCGTGGTAAAAATTGGTGACTTAAAAAATGAAACTGAGAGTGAAGGATACAAGGTATCGTTTTATGCCACATTAAATGTATATTTCTGTTATTTATGCAAACATGATATGACTTTCTGAGTCGACTCCATTCAGGCCTTAGCCAGAGTCGCTGCCCTTTGCAATCGCGCAGTTTTTAAGGGAGGACAAGAAAATGTTCCGATAATGAAGAAAGATATTAATGGTGATGCATCTGAAGCAGCACTTCTGAAAATGGTGGAGAGTCAAATGGGAAACATTGCCCAGTACCGTTCAAAAAATCCAAAAGTCATTGAAATACCATTTAACTCTACAAATAAATATCAAGTCTCCGTACATGAAGTGGAAGGTGATAATCGATATCTGCTAGTAATGAAGGTAATATTGGCGGTGTACTAATTGGCATATTATAAACTTAGGAGAAAGGAAGTATGATTGATTAAATATGCCTGCACGCAAATATGTGTTGGAATGTGCAGGGTGCTCCTGAGCGAATAGTTGAGCGCTGTACCACAATTTTCGTTGCCGGCAGGGAACAACCATTTGATGCTAGCTCGAAGGGTGCCTTCGAAAAAGCTTATATGGAACTTGGAGGACTGGGAGAACGCGTTTTGGGATTTGCGGATTTGTGGCTACCAGCAGACAGATACCCAAAAGGATTCGTGTTTGACGCTGAAAATACAAATTTTCCGTTGAAAGGACTTCGATTTACAGGTCTCATGTCCATGATTGATCCTCCAAGAGCTGCCGTACCTGATGCAGTTGCAAAATGTAGATCCGCAGGAATCAAAGTTATAATGGTTACTGGCGATCATCCAATTACCGCTAAAGCCATTGCTCGGGGTGTAGGAATAATATCTTCAGGTATTTTAATTTGTGCCGACCATTCCCAATTGTCAAATTCGTGATTCAATAACATCAATATGTTTGACATCTGTCTGGCTGCCTATAGATAATGAAACAATTGAGGATGTTGCCCAGCGTTTGGGAGTGCCTGTGGAAGATTGTGATCCTCGAATGGCTAATGCTGCCGTTGTCCACGGTGGTGAACTGAAGGAAATAACCAAATCACACTTAGATGAAATTCTAAACTATCACACGGAAATTGTATTTGCTAGAACCTCGCCGCAACAAAAGCTGATCATTGTGGAAGGATGCCAACGTAATGGGGCTGTTGTCGCTGTAACTGGCGATGGTGTGAATGATTCGCCAGCTTTAAAAAAAGCCGACATTGGTATTTGTCCAATGCATACACATAAAATATTTTCAGGGTTTTGTAACACAGCATATTTACATGAAGCAATGTATGGTTTTCCAAAACGGTAGGAGTTGCAATGGGCATCGCCGGCTCGGATGTTTCCAAACAGGCAGCAGATATGATTCTTTTGGATGACAATTTTGCGTCTATCGTAACTGGTGTTGAAGAAGGACGGTTGATTTTTGATAATCTAAAGAAGTCCATTGTATACACGTTAACATCCAACATTCCTGAGATTGCTCCGTTTTTGTGTTACATCTGCATCGGAATCCCGCTTCCTTTAGGAACCGTTACCATTTTACTAATCGACTTGGGGACGGACATGGTATTAACTAAATACTAATACTGCGCCACGCTATTTTCAAGCCAAAATCCCTTTCAACTTTTATAAAATTCATGTATCATTTTGGTGTAGGTTCCAGCCATTTCTTTGGCTTATGAGAAGGCCGAGTCTGACATTATGAAAAGAAAACCGAGAACCAAGAAAGATTATTTAGTTAACTACAGGTACGACACTTACCAAATAAGTATATCACCTTGTAATATACTTTTAAACTGTTTAGCTCAATTTCATTACTTTCATTTTTTCAGGCTCATTTCATTGGCGTATGGTCAAATTGGAATGATCCAAGCCTCTGCTGGGTTTTTCAGTTACTTGGTTATTATGTCCCAAAGTGGATTTTTCAGTATGGACTTGGTCGGAATACGAAGTCAATGGGACTCAGATTGTATTGATGATTTATCTGATTCATACGGCCAAGAATGGGTACTTCAGCATCCATCAAAACTCATCTTGATCTTTTATATTTTTCACTTACTTAATTTTTATTTGCTTCGTAGACATTTGCAGCCAGGAAAGACCTTGAATGGACGACTCACACCGCCTTCTTTGTTTCAATTGTGGTAGTACAATGGGCTGATCTTATCATTAGTAAAACAAGACGTAACTCCATTTTCCAACAAGGAATGGGGTACATTGTAATACTGATTTAAAACTTCCAGTACTCTAGGTACTTAAAATAGTTCTCGTTTTTCTAATTTGTGTATTTATGAATTTTGCAGCAATTGGATATTGAACTTCGGCTTGTTTTTCGAAACTTGCTTGGCCATTCTTTTTACTTACGTTCCTTTCCTTCACACTGCATTCAAAACTCGACCTTTGAAGTATGGATATATTTTTCTCATTTTTATTAATTTCACAAGAGAAGTAAGTTAATTTTATTTCCTTCTCCTTGACAGGGTTGAATGGTGGCTTATTCCCTCGGCTTTCTCCATTTACATATGGGTATACGATGAAGTTCGTCGGCTGCTCCTCCGCAAGTTTCCTCCGGGAGGTTGGGTGGAGTTAGAAACATATTATTAACGCATACAAATGGTGATACCATCAGAAAACATGCCATTCTAACAAAAATCCATTGATCGAATATAAATATCGAACAAAATTTGAGATCTAGTACAAACATATTGTTTAATAAAGCTTGTGAAAAGAACAACTATTTTATTTATATGCCATACAAGTCATCTAGAGGATTACTTAGCCTTACTACAAACAACTTGTCATGTCGTTTAGTTTTCTATTAGTAAAATAATATAATAAACATTTCACCGACACCGGTAGGCATCTACTTTAGTTAGCAGCGACGTTGAATGTCTCTTATATTATATGTGTAATGTGTGATGCTAAAAAACAAAAGATGTAACGTTTACCAACGAATTGGCGTTTGCATTCATAACTAGATACCTATACTCATAAAACACTTTTTGGCTTCAAATAAGTGGCAAGAGGTAAGTGATTTTTTAATGGATGCAAAGATCGTAAAAATGGTCACGGTTTATTTGTCAATTTGTCATTATGTTAATGGACTTGAGTAGGCCAACCGGAATGCTACATTGCAAGTACAAGGTAGACGATAATCAGATTTTTTTCACAATACATGTTCTTCCGATCGGCACCGCACACAGGCGTCCGTTTATTCACTTTCTCTACATAACGGTCTTCGTTACTGTCGAGCTGTCTTGCGATAATTTCTCTTTCTTGTTGAATAATCTGACAATTAGCTGTGGTGGAAAATATGCTCATCTTCGTAGAAAAACCATTGACCATAATCTATTGACCAAATCAGGGTACTCCGTATTTTCTCAAAAGTACCACATGTGCTCCAAACAACACGATTGACTCATTCACCTTGAAACTTGCTGATAAAACAAGGCATGTACCCAAATTTAAGTGGCAACTTAAAAACTATACACCGGATTTTACTGGAACGAAATACTGAACTGCAAGTAGCGCAGGTGCTTTTCTCCACAGCACGTAAAATTTTCCGTGGGTTTACGTGAAAGTTTCTTTTGTATAACCGGACAACACAATATTACGTGCTGCTGTGCAAACATGCCCCAGAGTTATTGTGAATTTACCTTTTTTGTGTTCAGCACCGTCTTTATCGCTAGTTTGAATGCCGGATCTACCACTTTCCCAACTTACGACAAGAAAAATGTACAAGTACCAGTCAGAAAAATAATGGGATCGTCGAATGATCAAGCTTTGAGCAAAAAACCTATAAAAAAGAAAGATATGCTGGGTCCAGGTGGTCCATTGGCCCCCGCTTTTGAGGATTTTTTGACACCATGGCCGTCAGCAGCATACATAACGAACACGACACATCCGCTAATGGTAAAGGTATTGCTAAGTATAGTTGCGCCTATTCTATGCGTTGCAATAGCCTTACAAGCCTGGGTGACATACTGGGGACCATCAAACAGTTTTGACGGAAGCTGGACTGTGCCCTTAACGGATCCTGGTGCCCCTTGGGTTGTGCCAGGTTGATTACATTTAGCGTATACTTGAGATATTCAAATTAATATAGGTATATGCAGTAATGTACTGAGTTTGAACATGTGTGAGAAATAAAGTTGACTACAAACCAAAATTACTCCTTGCGCAAATGAATTCATTAAAACTCCATGCAATCAGACTATTCCGTCGTCAATTTAGACCTTATACAGTCATTTCCTAATGAATTTTAATATTTGTTTACCAAGTAAGAAAGGTTCTACTAGGTTCCCTAGGTTGGAATAACCGTTTTAGGTAGCATGTTCGCGCGTCATGTCTGGAAATATATAGACTACCACTACCGTTCATATGCAAAATATTAAATAACACAACAGAAGTCACCCATTGCCCATGGTCAAACAAGTTTCTACCAACCAGACTCCTTTTCATCACAAGAGCAAACGCAGGTGCCTGATCATATGCATGTATACAATTTACTCTTAACGTGAATACGTAATCGAAAAACTTGCCTTTCAACGTTTTTATGATTCAATCATTTGAGGATTTACTCATCGTAGACACCTTTCTATCACGCGATCAACACCAAACTGTAATAACTACAAAGTTAGCATAGTGTCATACAGGGCCGTAGGAACAGGGGGGACGAGGGGTACACTCCTCCCTTTTAATATAATTCAATAGGGTCCCTACCCTGTAATATAAATAAATGGCTCAATTTTGGGGGGATTTGTCCCCCGTCCCCCTTTTTACACCTCTGATACCATACCTGGTCATTATTTCAAACAGAGCCATGTATTGTTGTAAACTATACATATAACGACTAGTCTTTTAAGATAACAATCATCAACTGGCATAAACCAAATTACATACCATACTTCCAATAACCCATCCACAACCCTTC
>JAHZNE010000106.1:0-42583 GCA_027744055.1 Callyntrura sp. NNG-2020 | reverse complement strand
TCAATTATAACGTTCCATGTTTCACAATTTGGCATTACCTTTAAAATATACGAATTTCTTCATCAGATTCATATTTACAGTTTACACTAGTTTGCAGGCGCAGTTCGATTTACAACGGTTGTCTCTACCTGAGAAAAACAAAGAATTCTTGAACATCAGATATATATACCCTTCCATCACATACCATATCTAACTTTTTATAATTTACAAAAAAATTAGGAGATTATTAAGATTCCGTTATATTGTTCGCAAAACAGTTTTTTGGTGGTGTCTTGCCCCGAAGATATATTTATAATAAATTCGAAAGTTAGACAAATATTAAATTTCCCTTTGTTCACTATACATTTCTGTGTATCACTTTTTACATCAAAAGGGACCATGTATAGACCAAAGCAAAATAAAAACTTCAATTGAATCCCACGCCATACTTTATATAATTAGTTGCTAGCTCCCTTCATACATCATTACACATTTACACATATTATTTATAAATGTTTTTCCTAAACCATATCTAATAATCTTGAAAAGGAAGAACTTTAATTTTCTCGGGTTCTATTCAATTTCTGGCATGGCATTTCAGCAAATTAGAAAATGCATTTTACCTTGTTAAATGTCCCTTCGTTACGTATCGAAAAGCATATTTAATAATATGCAGTCCTTTATTAAAGTTGGTCCCCATTGTTATCCTACTTCCTGGTACTCTTTGTCAAGTCAACATAATGAATATTATATTATAAATGTACAGACATTACTCTCTCCCACGTTATCTACAATTCCTACAATCTGCCAATAATAGCCGGGTTAGTCATGCATTACTCCATCACAACTTTTCATACTGCGCTGTCATTCATCTCTCTCATTTCTCTTTTCTTTCTTAACTCTCGAGTACCCCGCACGTTAAAGCTGGTTCGTTGCTACGTTTTTTTTTACCTCCTGCAAGATGCACGGCGACACATACGGGCTTCAGAGTACTCAACCAACCGAATCTTTTCCTTTTCACATCCATTTTTGCCACATTTCCCCTGAGATACCCTCTGACTAGTAGGGAAGCTTCAGTCTTTTTTCTCTCTTGCCTTTCATCTTCCCCTCTCCTTTTCTCCTTGCCTCGTCGTCATCGTGTCTTGTACATTTTTGCATTTTTTCTTCACTCTCTCCTTTTTCCCTTTCATTTTTGCTTTCGCGCCCTCTCCCTCCTATTCTAAGCCGGGGAGTACAACGGAAAATAACGGTTTGTTGTTTGTCGAACAATCTATTGGGCTTTATACACAGATTAAGCGTTCCGAGTCTTGTCTAGGTGCTCTGCTGGGCAAAACCCAACATGTTTGCATTCAGCTCAACATGATTATTCTTTACTTTCAAAGCGACCACGTTTCTGTAGTTCAGTCGTTCTCCGACGACCACACCACTGCCCTAAATGTTTACATTTTTTCACATTACAAGCACATATTTATTTTGGGAATCACGTTCCTTTGAAATTTTTAACTAAGTAAACTCCTTTATTCCTTCACTCATGAAATGCACACAAAACAGCTTGTTTTATTACTACTGCTGCTCTTTTACCCTTGATGCGGGTTCCAACTAGATTTTCATTTACCCAGTGCTTTCCTTTCAACTGACGTAAAAGCAAAGAAGCATCAGAAAATAGAGAGCAGGCATGTTGTATGCCGCGTACCACTAAAAATGCGAACCTTGAAATACTTTCTGGATGCTTCAAAAAGGACTACATTTACCCTCCTGTGTGTGTGTGTGCACACAAAAGCCTAACATGTACACATTTATTTTTTTGCAGAAGAGAGTTCCCTTCTGTTTGATCTGTAAGTACTCACATACCGTGGAGACTTGATAGCAGCGATATCAATTACTTTTGGCCAGATTCTTTTAGCTGACCTTGGGAGCTGGAGAAATGGCGAGTTATCATAGAGCAGCAAATCAAGAACGGAGAGAGACAGAGAGAGAGAAAGAGAGAATTTGATTGTTATTGATACGCACAAGGCTATATTCCACATTTTACACAATCTCCTCATTTTTGTGTTCGTAAATGAGGCATAATACTCATTGTACTCTCTGCCCATTGATGGGTAAATTGCCCAGTTACTTCTTCAGCTTGACTTGACCTAAAGGGACCACCGGCTGTGGACCAACATAAGAATGCCTACATTTAAACTTTTCGGCGCAATTTTGTCGCTCACAGTTGGGCATGACTCGCAATAAAATGGGAGCATTACTACTGGCGCTGCATCTACTTTAAAGCCTTTCCGGCAGACACTCATACAAGTCATGGTACTTTCGCGGGGGAAATAAGTAAGGAGGGTATATATACTTAAAAGTATATAACGGTCTAACTATCGAGTACTTTTATATTTACTATTTACCCTAAGCAGTACAACAGCCGTTTTTGAATCAAGTGTTCCCGGAAAGGGCCGAATAACTTGTTAAACGTGGAGAGCTGGTGGACAAGCTGGGTTGCAGACGTGCACCCCATATCTAGAAAAATACATGCAGTGAGTAAAATACTCCTTTGTTGCTCCAGTTTTCACCGTGTGTGTGTGTGTGTTGCACGAATAGAAAAACTTATTGCATCATCGCCACACCATATACTTTCACTTGCGAGGGATTTTTCTTTGACGGGGTCATATGTATGTGTATGCACTTATAAGAGGCATAAGTATGAATGTACATTCCTTTCCTGGTTCTGCATTTTCCAGGGACCCATTATCTCTCCGTTCCAGCCAGGCATTTCCCTCTTTTTGATACCACTTTCTGCTGAGAGAATCACAATGAAAGGAGGGTCACCGGGGTAGCAAGCACTGTAGTAGGAATAGTTGTCGAAGAAGGAAACAGCAGCATGAAAAACGGACATCATTCCATTTTCCTCTTTTTTTACCAGGGAAAATTTTTATTACAAACACTGGGCATTCTTCCTTTTTCTTATCGTTCTTACTTGAGCGGTCTTTCTATCCGTGTACACTTGTTTCAATAGAAAGGAGGGAAAGGAGATTGGTCCTGGCTGATTTCTCTCGTGCGTTGCATTATTTTTTCGCAAATTTGCAAAAAAAATGGTAGAGGGAAAGAGAGAAAAGAACGAAGGCTGTTCTGTTCTCCAACTGGGAGTTAACATCACGATAAACTTATTGAGTTGAACGTTTATAGAGAAAGAGAGAGAAAGAAAGAAAGACAGCATGTGTGTATGTGGATGTCCTTGAATATCACTTTAGCCTGTACGTACGCCAAGCACGCCATACATTCCGAATCGTGCTCAGAATGCAGCTCTTTATTTTGAAAATAAATAGCTGTCTTCCCCCAACAGATTGTGTATTGGAAAGAACGAGTCTACCTACAGGAAACCCCAACTTAATGAAAACAATGTACATATTTCCTGAGATTAAAAAAGAACTTGCTTGCCCGTCGCCATCACCGAGGTTCTCCTGTGAGTTATTTTTGTCGGGAAAGGAAATGGTCGTAATAATATAAAAGCTTTTAACAGGGGAAGCAGTAATGTGATTAGCAGTCTATTAAACCTGACAAAATTGTTGGTTTCAATTATGAAATGAGAGTAAGTAGGCCAATATGCACAGATGCACTTAAGCGTATGGCTAGCATGTGGAGGGAAATACACAACGAAAGAAATATGAAGATAAAAGCAAATAAACGGCGAAAATGGAGCTTCTTGGTAAGCGTCTTTACTGGACAGAAGAGAAAAGATTCCCATTTTCATGCTGACTTGCAGTAAGAAAACTTTTATTCGAGACTGCGCCAGCCTAGCAGAGGGCCTGTCAAAATCCATAATATTATTTACTTTTTGCAAGCTTCACTCGATACAACTTTACATTTGTATAGGCAAAGGCAGACACTCTCTCTAGCAGCAGCAGTAGAAGTAGTGCACATATTACGTGCTTGCGTGTTTAGTGAGAAAGTTGAAGAATTTTTCCAAGCCAAATATCGAACACGCAGTGTGTACATGGTGAAATCCACAGGGAGATTTTGCAAAAAAGGAAAAGTTTCTAAATGAAATAGTGGAACACGCGGACTAGCTGACATTTAAAGGGCAATGGTAGGCGGGAGTCAAAGAAAGCGGGTGCTAACCATATAGCCAGCGCGTGAGTGCTTCTATACTTGACGTATATAGGTCTATAGATGAATAATGTTTGTCATAACACAAACGAGGAGGACGATGATGAAACGATGAATAAGCGCATTTTTGGCGATGCTTTGCCGAAAAAAAGAAACAAGATAGAAGGAAATGAAAAATATATGAGTACGGAGACATATATCTGTTTTTTTAAAGATATTCTCTGGAAAAGTAGGGGAAGTTAATATGATAGATAACAAGACGGACGTGTACAGGGATTAAGGAGAGATTGTTGTGGCAGGGGAAAAAGGAGCTGCATTGACGTTTCAGCTTTTAGCTGTTTAGTTCTGGTTAGATGGAGGGACGTCGTTGATATGGGCTAATAATAGGAAAATTGCATGGAGAAAGGCGGACGAGATAGTGCGGGAAGAGAAATAGGGAAAAGGAGTAATATGCAAGTCGGACTAGTCCGACATAAAAAAAAGCAGTGTGCCTGCATAAGTTGGAGGACTACATGGTGAAAATTGAAATTGCAAGGCGGCAAAAGAAAAAGAATGGAGGGTGAGTTGTGTGTGCGTGTGTGTCTAGCAGCAGTCATTTCAACAACCGAGAAGAACAGATGACTAACGAGCTATAAATTAAGAGCTGCCGTTTCCTCCACAGAAAAGAAAACAGGATGTGGGGATGAATGTGTAAAGTGGGTTTAGACCAAGTGTAAATAATAGCAGAGTTGTGTGTTTGGATCTCCATATGAGTGCAATACCGTAATATTTTCAATTAGGGGAAGGAAGTTTTAATCAATGTGGAAGGAGTTTATAAACAAGAGGCAGAGTGCCTTAAAAGGCGGGCAGGATAAAAGATAGTTAAATGCAGGAATTAATCAGATTTGATTTTTAGGACAACCCTCTGAAACAGCTTTTACGGCATATATCGATTTCGTAGTGTAGGTTATTGCAGCAGTCGAGCAGTCCCGTCCAATTATGGCAGAGGCTGTTGTAGTGAATCCCACAAAAACACGGAGGTACTTGAATTGCTTTTGTTTAGTTTTCTTTTCCCCATTCTCTCCCCATAGATGAGAATGGCAGGCCGAAAACTGAGTGGCAAATTAAATGGGTCATTAATAATGAATTATTTTTCTTAACAAAGTTTTCCTCCAAATCTGGCAAGCTTTCACCTATTAGTTTTCATTATACTGTCGTCGTCGTCGGGTTGATTACTGTAGAAAACGTCTCTGTTGTGTACTTGGAATTATCTGTGAAGGATGCCTACATTAAAGAAGCGCATCCATTTTTATCCCTTTTCTCTTCCAGGGTGACATTTTCACTGCTGCAAGAGAGCTTCACTGCTGCTGTCTACATTCCAGGATCGAATTTGGACAATTTTTCTTCCCTAACAACACGATCAGAGGAGACATCGCCAGTAATAACTTGATTTCCCCAAACTTTGTAATATTCATGCCCAATCATCTCTAGAAAAAGAAAATCGGCTCAAAAAAACAACTTTCCACACAAAAAGCATACGTACATATGTATTTCCACCCCCGTATCCCCCTTGATGATCAATTCCCAATACCCTAACCCTAACTGTATTATATACTATACGGAGTAATCTATAAATATAGGTAGGTTGCAATTTGTAATTTGCGAAGTTCAACATACCCTCCTAGTAGAGAAAGCGCGGACTCCACAATCCTTTTTAGGTTGCTGCACTCATGCGGACAAATTATATTTTTGTATCGAACCCACCAGCTTTAATGGCCCTATCGAGTATGGGATGTGTGTGCTTGCACCACATTTCACATTTTCCACTGGCATTCCCCTTCAGGTAGGACAAGCGACGAGTATAAAATAAAGCACGCGGCGCATATAGGAAAAGTTTATTTTGTGTCGGAGTGAAATCTCTTTGATTTCGAGGGTTGCATCTAAAATAAATTCTTATATGGAGTTTTCTCTAATTTCCTTTCTCTTTTCCTACCGTATAAGTAAATTTAATTTAAGTTAGTCTTCCGTGCTAAAGTCCCTATATATCCCAAGTACACAGTGTACACTGGAAAATTGTTTGATGTATCTATAGGTATATGCGGTTCCACTTTCCTGGAAAAAATCTGCGGTAAAACCAGTCCCGTGTAGACTGTGTTGAACAACAAAAAGGTTTCATTTTCCCTGCTATTCTTGCAATTCAATCAGAATGTATTAAGACTAGTTTGTTTACTAGACCCATTGTTAATAATAATACACCGTGTTCCAGCATTATATAAGCCAAAGCATTAGTAAACACACAGATTGTGCTTACTACCATAATAAAAGGAAATTTGGGGTACAATATGTGCCCATTTTAGCAACAGGAACAAGATGATAGACCAACTTACACCATAATCTATAATGTTATTAGGGAACTTGTGTGTGCGTGGGTATTACATTACGTAGCTCCAAAAATTGAGTAAACTTTACACAAAGTATTATATCTATTATTATGTTTATTATACTTTAGCATAATATATTCTCAGAGAAAAAAATGCACCAAGCCGCCCAGCAAAGAGATGAGGGTGTAAATCCCAGTCTTTTACAAACAGATTAGGTTCCATCATAACAATCATTTCAATGATGGTGCACACATACACAAATTTGTGTAAGCAAGCAAAAAAGGATCGAAAGTCACAAAAAGGCAAATAAGCGTAAAAGAAGGGGAGAAAAAAGAGACTGAGATAGGGAGGGAGAGAGAGAGGAACAAAAACGGGAAGAGTCATTCGTAAACACACCATTTACGAGGCATTGAATAGCACTTGCCACTTGACTATTATTATTACGGCTTAAAGATATCTGTACTGTACGCATATTATTCCGACGTCTCTCTTGCTACGTAGTACTACACCGCTTGGTTTGTGGAAGGGTGGGGAAAATAAGGACAATGATGATGATGATGACACTTGCTTTTTATTCTGGATGCTTAAAACTTTTTGTCCATATCGACGCCTACCCTGAGTCTCCCCTACTTGTCTCTAAGCTGTTTTGATCCAACTTGAAATGCTTAATCCGAAACTAATCTTTTTCTGTCAATTTACTAGAGATTAATTCAATTTATGCAGATATCTCGCCGTGCCATACTGTCAGAAAAACTCCCTGGAAACAGTTTAAAAACAAAAATAAAAGGATACTTACTGGTGATGTGGAGTATCTCGTATCTGAGAGGAAACAGGCACGATTTCTATTAAAAAGGCATTTCAAACTTCAATCGGGAATCGTAATGCGCTGTCCAAAGCGCACTGCCTACTGTAACTATACAGTTTCTCTCTTTAAATTCGAAACAGGTTTTAGAACTGTACACATTCCACGGATACTAGTCAGAATGCCCATGGGATCTATGAAGGAACCGCAAGAGAATAGAAGTATCGACGTTCAATGCTCTGACGTTCAAAAAAAAATCTAACGAGCGAAACAGATGACGAGAAGGAGAAAACAATACATTTAAGTTACAAGGATACAAAAACAAAATAAATGATGGAGGACGGAGTAGTAGACAGGCCAGGAGAGAGAAAAAAGACTGTTACAGTGCAGCAGCACTAGGATACAATGTTGTGAGAGTCAAACTGTAGAAAACAACATTAAGAGGGAAGCTTTAAATGGGACAGAAAGATTCACAAGAGGAAAAGAGAAATAAAGCAAAGAAAATTGTGCGAGTCATCAAATGGTGTTTATCAGGGTTTTTCCTGTCCGCGTTTTCTCTCTCTCTCTCTCTCTCTGCTCTTTCGTCTAACAAAAGACTGCAGAACCAATGGAGTGGAGCGACACGGAGTTTATTAAGGAAAAAAAGTGTTGTTGTTTTTCCGCTACCACTACTACTTATGCTTGATACCATTTCTGTGCTTCTGCTGCTGCTGCTGCTTTGAGCGATTCCCAATTTTTGGTGGAGTGTTAAGCTTTAAAGTTCAGTGGATAAGTAGCAGAGAGGAGGATAGATGGATGGATGGATGCTTTTGACAGAAAGGCTTTTAGACTAGGGCCCTGACCCAAAATGTACGGAGATTTTGTTGGAGAGCGCAAAAAAGCAACAAAGCTCGCCTGTAGAAGTGTGTCTGTTGTATCATATTGTTAGAGAGTTATTTTTTGTGCGCCGCGATACACAAAACTATTACTCTCCGCTTAAGGATATACAAATGCGCCCCGAAAGTTTAGAGTAGTTTAGAAAGAGAAAGTTTTTAAGCAGCGTCTTAGAAGCTCCTGATTTTCTAGGGAGAACGTCAATTCTTGTTTACGCTGGTAATAATACAGATGCCTGCATGTTTGTATTGAGAAGTTGTAACGTTTCTCTCTCTCTCTCTCTCTCTCTGATGGAGCGTACAAAAGAGGACAATGTACAGATTCCCTGCTCCTCTTCATCATCAACGTCGTCCTCGTCGCAGTCGAGTATATCGCATGTTTTGTTGTTTTCCTGTAGTGCAATATTTAGAAAGGGAAATACAAGCTCTTGTTTCTTTCTCTGATTCTTCTGAATAAACACCCCATTTGCTCGGCATTTTGTTCCTTGTTATTCCGTAATTTTCTCGGCTTAAGTTGTTGGTGTGCAGTAGCAAGACAAAACAGGGAGAGAGAGAGTGAAGCTCTCTTTTACTTTGGGCCTTTTTACTCATCCAGTCGCGTCGTCGTCGTCAGAAAGTTTTCTATTCTCTCGTTCTGTCTCCTATTTTCTCTGCGGACAACTAATGGGATTTTGCTGTTGTTGGCCGAGACTGATAGTAAGTAGAGAAAAGAGGAAGAAAATAAAAAATACCCTTGACAGTGCGTTTTGCTCACACACACGGACCATGGTTAAGTAACTAAAATGTGGTTCCCTATTTCCCGCAGATTGGAAAGACAATGAAAGTAGAATGTGGAACAAAATTTTTGTTTATAATAAACAGAGAGGAAAAAGGAACAGGACGACGAGGGAAAGGAAGATTCGCCATGGCACAGAAAGAACCCTGTAACCAAGTTAATCTCTCCGAAAAGTTGTAAAATATTCTGAAGTTCCATTTCCAGCCACCGCATTTGTCTCTCCACTTAAGCCGCTTTTTTCTCTAGAAGGAACAACAACGACAGAGCAGCAGCACATTTATTCATAATGAGAAAAACTGTCAGCGAGCTTTTGAATGGGGAAACAAAAGATGTCCATTAATATTTTCTCTCGTCATTGTACTTGAAAAGCGATCAGAGGGAAAGGAAACACACTTTTCATTATAATTTGGGACGATGACACACATAAAAAATATTTTGGCGCGGGAAGGCGCGATCATTTCAGCAGAAAATCCGGGACAAAACGTCTCTCCCCGTCAAAATAAAAAAAACTCCATTGGCGACTGAGTTCCCCCGGATATTTCCTCTGAATGAGAGTTACGTGTTAGTCGAGAGAAACAAAGGACGAAAAAAAGAATGTGTATATTTGTGCGCGCTTATCTGTGTAAAAGCGGAATTTTTCAATGTCTTCCTTCATTTCCTCTCCAACACGCACGCCCCAATGACGGTAGCACACGGTGAAATGCCCGTTTTTCTCTAATTTTTTTTCGGGGCAACACATACACACACACACATAACAACGAAATAGACACCCATTTTTTCTTCTCTTTTAATAATGCGTGTCGGTTTTATTGCCCGAGAATCTCATTGAAGCCGGGCATTATTATTACGATTGCGGCACACACTCTTGTACGCGAGCGTCATTACAAACAAACGTGTTTGTCGTTAAAGTGAGTTTTATTGCTTGTTTTGTATTTTCTCGGTCTGTCCGCCTTTCTTTTCCAGCACATAAACAATTACCTACTTACAACTTCGAACCTCGCCTGCGAAAGAGAGAGAGAGAGAAAAGGAACACACATTCCTATTTGCCGTTCAAACCGTTTTACCGTTTTCTCCTACGGGTATATTCCGGGCATTTACCCAAACAATAATGGACGTGTGCCTTATTTATTTACCTAGTAATAACCATTTTGTTCAGAGGGGCGGGGCAAGTGGGGAGGGGTTAAGTTTCCCCGTTTCAGGTAGGTATCCAGACCGTTTAAAGTTTATTATTATTGTGGGAACTCTGAACTCTAAAACAGACCTTGTATCTGTCTATGTGTGTGTGTGTGTTTCTGTGTGTTTTTCCGCAAACAAGTTAACTTATGTCGAGGACTACTTGGTAAGGAAGCAACTCTTCGTTTTCCCCTAGCAGGGAGGGATATACCAACCCAAAAATCATTACCACCACACATGCAGCAGGTCTTTGACAGCGTGGAATCTAAACCGTTCGTGTGTATTTGTGTGGGGGTATATACAATGTATGTAGTATTGTAGCTCAGGGCACATTCCACATTAGCAAGATCTCTCAAGCGAAAAGTGTCGAGATTTCTCTTGGGACAACCCCACAGAAAATTACCCACCGATCCGAATCGAAAATAACTAATAATAAAAATCCTCGCTGTATATGTCTGCTAAAATCCTGCCATTTCTTTTTTTGTAAAGAGCAGATTAGGTTGCTACACCAGAGGGATCCGAGGCATCGTGGGCTGGAGTAGGGAGGGCGCTTGGGGTTGGTGATAAATATCAGGCGAAATTCAGAGATGCTTCGCCAAGCAAGAAAAATTTGTAATAATTATAAACGCCACACCATATTCAACAACAGACTTCTGCGACGAGACACACCAGAGAGAATTGTGACATTGCAAAAGTTGACAATGCTCGCTTCTTGGAAGCGGACAATTCATGCAAAGACATGTACGTGAAAATTCGAATTTCGACGAACAAGATAAAGAAATCGATAAGGGAGCAAGAGAGGGAGGCCCAAAATAAAAATGTTCTCTCCTGTGAGACTTCTCAGAAAGTGGCAGTTGACTGCGCGTCGTTTTATTTTCCCCCAAATTTCTCCCTCATTACGGAATATTATATCCGTATTCCACCCGGTCCTTGCATACACACAATTACGAAAATACTCCGTAAGGTCCAGTAAAAACTTCCCATTGCGACCCAATGGTCCGTTCATGCAAACAGCGTTTAATATTTATTATTATTTTCCTTGTGTACGCAATTGATCCTATTTTTACCCAGAAAATGGAAAGACTTTGTCAATCAGTTAGCTACATGACAATGGCCTAGATATCTGAGATCCGGAGTGGACCCTACTGCACAACATGTATTCAGTCTGGCTGTACAATATTGACATTCTTACTGGGACAATAGTACAATAGCATTCTTGTCTATTGTTGTCCGTCAGTGTACCATGTCCTTGTACACAGTCGGTGCTACAGTTACAATGGAAATACACTCCGTCTTGTTGTGAGATTACGCATCACTGTTGTTGCGCACAGTTGACTAGAATTATTTCTAGGGAGTAGCGTCGTGCATGGATCGTTGGCTGTGATCAGCATCATCATCATCATCATCAAGATGTTCTTACCAACTGGTGATGATACTGAATTGTTGGGCGAAGCGAAAGCAGCTACAACAGTACCTTATTTACTCTCCCTTTATGTGTGAGTACAATTTAGCAGATGCATGCGTACCAAGTTGGACCCTGGAGAAATGGTAGAATAGATCATGAGGGAAATTAAATGTACACACACACACATGCAGTACACACGATATACAATTCTTGATCGTTGATCATCATTCGCCTTTAAAATGCACAGAGTACAGCGTTCGTGACATAGTTTTTGGTAGGTCACATATGCCATTGCGTCACTCTTAATTTTTAAGAAACGCAAGTTTAAATAAAGGAGTTGTGCTTAAAATATGTGTATATTACAGGCCGTTGTATCATGTAAGCATCTATTAATCAAATCATGCAAAACCAGTATGGGGCACTTTGCCTAATTCTATAGAAACTCCGTAGCTTTTCAACACTGGTTGTTTGAGAGAAGATAGAAGGAGCATCCCTGTCAAGGGATATGGGCTGTACTTGGAGTTATAAGTAAGTTTTGGTTTGACGACTTCAGGGAGTTGAGAGGACTAGTGTAAATGTAATGCTGTGAGTAATCAGCAATCATTTCTGTTTGGACAGATCAATAAATCCCATCCCTCCACGAAGTCTTAGTCATGTGGGATTTTATGGACGTTTTTTCTCGTACTGATATTTCGAGGATATACACCATTGAATGTATTGCGGAATTTTTGGGGGAAAATGACGAGAGAAATAGCGACATTCGCGGAAATATTTCTTGTGTGAAAGATGACATCCACCTTATGTCTACGCGCATCATCACCGAATCGGTCAGACAAGAAAAAACGTCTTTTCTGGAGGGTATTGACAGACGAGGAGAAAAAAGTCATAATAATGGCGGACTATTATTCCCACGCCAGGGCCATTTGTATGCGCAATAAGATCTGTTGAGAGAGAAATGGTAAATGTGGTTTTCATCCGGAAATGTATCATATCTAAAGAATATCTTATAAGGTAGGCACTGGTCATGAATACGTATGTAAGAGTACTCTAATGCATACTCGACTCGAGAGAGTTGAAGAGGGCAAGAGAGAGAGAGAGAGCGTCACCGGGAGAGAGGGGGGATGTAGAATTGTTGACAAGTCACGAGAAAATAGCTCGACTATTGTCCCGGGAAAATTTTCCCTTGAATCCTTTCTCGCTTTGACAGGCAGCTTGTTACCGAAGACATATCAGCACGTTTTTTATTGATTACACTTCACTTACTTTTTTATGCAGATTGATATTATTCGGGAGAAAGGCAGTATTATATATTATGGACGCTCTCCAACCACTTTCCAGAAATTGTCGTTTTACCGGAGTGCGTGAACAAGTTAAACGTGTTTCAGCTCAGCAAAAGAGAAAAAAAATGCCTCATGAATTCCCAATAACAAGAAAAGCACATACACGGAGAGAGATTGGTTTTCTATTTTCTAAAATGGAAGATATGGAGCAGTGGAGAAAGAGAGAGAGAGAGAAGAAGAAGAAAACAACTGAATGGAAAGTTTAAAAGTCACGCTTCCATCTAAAACGGTACATTTTTCCTACTGAACGAACCCTTTCCCAAAAATTGCTCCACTGACCATTCAAGATGCTCCAGATCGTCCAGATCAAATGTCGTCAGGGAATAACAAAATTCTTCTTGTCCTCATCAGCAGTTCAGCATGCCGTGAAAATGCAAAAAAAAAGAAAGCGTTCTTCAGAGGCTGGTTTATGCCCAGATAAAAATGTACTTTTCTCAATCTCGTCGTCGTCGTCGTCAGGCTATATCTTTATTGTACATCAGACGTCACTGAAAATAAGGTAGTATTATAACCATATCGTCGCCATTCTCCTTTTTATCGGTTTATATGGACCATTTGTATACACGGCTGGGCGCATCACCTACTTTCCTTCCAAAAGAAACATCCTTATCCGCGTTGGAGTCCCATTCCCTGGGATATAACCTGTTTGAGACATTCTAACAGACTGTTTGAATCTCTCATGCCTTGCAGCAGCGACCAGTCAACTTCTCACTTTCGGCAAGCAACCAAAAAAGCGTAAAAAAGTGTAGAAGACCCGATTTTACCGCCACTTGGTTCTCCCATAAAAGCGACCTATTTATCTGCTGTAAAGGTACATATTATGCTTATGCGTTGTATCCACGAAAAATTGCTTTAGCTCACGATTTTTACTCCTCTTTCCACGAGTGCCATACTGCTCCCATTTTATCCTGCTTACTTGGGCGATTTTTCGGCGATTTCGCTGAAGGGATAAATAGACGTGTGTGTATGTGTGTGTGCGAGAGAGAGAGGGAAAGCGAATTCTTTCTTGAAATCGAGCAATGAGATTCATATCTCAGCCATAAACGACAACAACAAGAGGAAGAGAAGATGAAAAAAAGAAAATGGTGGCACGGTGGACAATATAACGAAATGAAAGGTCACAGTAAAATAGAGAAGCAGTAGTAAAGGATGTAGTGGGAAAAAGAGGTAGATGGGTGTATTATGGATTCTACGTAAAAATGTGGATACGTGCATGTAGGCCGTATTAACGCTTTACTTTTGTGTTTCTGGAAACAGTTCCATAAAAGCTCTCCTATGTACACAAAAGGAGCAACGAGTATTTCTCTCTCTCTCTCTCGCTTTGCAAGCCTTCTAGTTCTTTTCTTGTAACACCAAGTTCTAATGGTAGAAGTACATTGAGAGAAGAAAAAATTGTTTAAAAAATGGCCACAGGAATCACACATAAAAATTCAATACACGATCCAAAGAGATTTCGAGGGGATGGCCCTTAGGGAATGTTTAAGGTTGATTTATTTCCTCCCCCTGTGCTCCGACTTGCTGTGCATGTTGTACTTTTTACTTTTGTCAGAATTCTGGTGGTAATGGTACGAAAGTATAGAGAGACCCATTGGGAGACAGAGAGAGAGCGAGAGCGAGAGGCATTGCTCGTATTTGTTGTTTTGTGTGCCCCGAATACTGGGTACCAAATAGGTGCTGATGAAATATTAGAGGAAATTATTGCTATTTGTATTATTATAGGGTGCGATGGCATGTAGTCTAAAAGTATTTGCTGATTTTAGTTAAAACTGGCATGGATATATATGTACAATAGGGGATACCCACCGAAGAAAAATTGGCTGTTGGCTCTGCGGCGATGGTGGTACCTGGAGGGGATAAGGTAGAAAAAATGTGGTGACTGTAAGGAAAAATACGGATAATCAATAAGCCCATAACGAGATGCATTTTTGTTTTTGTTACAGAGTCCTTGGGATTGAGGTTGGTTGGTGTACTGGAGAATGTGTACGAGTGTTTTTCTTTGCTTGTGCGAGTAGTAGAGCTAATAAGTTATGGGGTTCTCCAGGGAAAAAAGATTTTACCTGTGAGATGAGTGCTAATTTGGAGAAGGATGCAAGCTAACTTTAACTTTTTAGAAAAGAATAAAATTGGTTTTATTATTGCTTTGCCCTTTTGTTGTGAAGCAGTTCCCTTTCTCCTTTCATGGGGATACAAAAGTTGGAATTTCTTTAGAAAATATTTCAAGGAGAGTAATTATTTTGTAGCTAACCCGATCAATTCTCCTAAAAATCAATGCAAATAAATGTATGCCTTTCTTAAAGAAGAACCACCACGTACGTATACAGTAACAAAAAGGGGGAAACGAGATTTCTAACGATGGGGATGGATACACGTATTTTGGCAGTAGATACGCGATAACCCATCACACCGGTTCCGTTGATGGTGATGATGATTATATGATGACTAGGTAGGAGCACTTGTTTTTATGCTGATATGTCCCCTAACCAGTCTTTCCTTTAAGCCCACCTTTGTTCTTTCTCCTACCATTAATTACTCCCTGGAACCTCCTCACTGTCAGGGTTCTACAAACAAAAATGCTAACCGACGTAAATCCAATAAATCATTTTTTCTCCAGCTCGCCAGCTCGCTCTCCCCTTCAGTTCTTAGAATGATCAGCTAAAGCATAATCGTCGACAACGCATCCAGTCTACGCGGTACAAAAAAGAAGTCTACGTTGTAGACCGTCCATGTTCTCCTCTCTCTACCTTCCTACTCAGCAGTATACTACCCACTATAAGAAATCAATTTATTTTTTCTGTACGGTTGTTCGGTCGTTCCCCATAAAATAGAGAGAGAAAAAATTATTTCACTTTGAATCAGCCTGTCCATGATACGCAACAGCTTTACTCCCTAAATATCTGTATGGATTTTGGCAAGGTAAAGAGAAAAAAATGGTGCCGGGCAACGTCATGTTTCCCCGATATAATAGGGTCCATGCGGAGCGCATTATCGAGCCAGAATGGAAAATTAATTTTCTCTCAGGAAAAAAGAGAGTGAAACTGCAACCAAGGGAAAGAGACCTTGTGTGGGCTTCCGCCTCTTTTCTTTCTTTTCACTCACTCCTCACAAAAAAAGCAAATGGAAAGGCACACGCACACGCAAAAAAGAGAACACATTTGAACTCCAAGTAAGAGTGACTGACAACCAGACACCAACACACACACACACACATACACCACACCGTCCAATCTACCTACACCCAAACTCCCAATCTGACAAAAAAGACTTATCATCCAGAACACTCTCTTTTGCTGGCTTTCACGGACCAGAGAATTGTCTTGTAGACTCATTCACTTTCCCCTTTTCTCGTCACTTCTGTAATTATTTTCCCTTGCTTTATCTTTTTCTCATTTTCAATTAATAATCTACGCAAAGTAGAGAGATATTGAATCAAAAGAAGTTCTTTCATGAGAATATCGATAATAACACGGTAGTCTAGTACAACTACGACATTGGCAAAAGAAATTTTCTCAGAAAGACGGTGTACGCAGTTTCCTTTAATAGTACCTATAAATGGAACAAAGACCTTTCTTCCGCGCACTAGGAGAAAAAAAGTTGCTTAATGTCTTGTCAAAGTGACTAGAGGTACAGGGTACAATCACGGCAAATATGTTCCGACTTTGACCATCATCCCAGGAGTAACCGTAAAATTCATGGGGAAATTTTCTTTCCGGAGAGGGAAACACGTGCGGATGGTAGTTGACGAGTTCCCAACTTTGTAAGGATGAAAACTAAAGTAAATGAAAATCGGCCGCTTCCGACGAGCCAACCATTTTCCCTAGAGAAAAGTGCACTAATCAGGAGGAAAGCATTAATAACAATAAGGGTAATGTGTCTTCTTTCCTGTTTTATGATTATTGCTTATTATTTTGGTCGATGTGGACGTTACCTTAAAGGACGCCGCCAGAAGCAATCTGACAAAATGGGACATTTTAATTGTTTCTGGTCACGTGTGTCTTGGTGCATAGTGCCTTCATATTGAAACTGTGTGGATCGTTGGGATGGGGAGAAAAGAGACAGTGTGGATAGTAATGCAAGAGTACAAGAGTTGGCCAAAAAGGAGACATTTTCCCACAAATTTGCGAGAAAAAATAAATATGATGCGTTTTTATAGCGGAAATGTGGCAACCTCAGCAATTTTTCTTTATTGCGTTTTTTCCTGTGAGACACGGTAAAATATGCGAAAATCTGACCGTGACTACAGGAATGTTTCAGAGAAACTAACGCAATAGATTGCGGGTAATAAAGGCAGCAGATTTTTTTCCTGCGGCAGCAGCAGTTTCTGTGTCATCATGTATCTTGTGTAAATTGTGTGTATGTGTGTGGTCGTCCCTATATTTTAAGAACATGTAGGCCATCCACAGTGATTTAAATACGCGCCTTGACTGCTTTATGGCTTCAATTCCCATCTTTTGCCTAAAATAAATGAAAAAATCGAATAGTCACCCAGCTAACACACACATACACACACACTCACAATTGCTCTCACAGTTAGAAAGACAGAGTGTTTTCATCACAGAAGAAAAAAATAATCTTCAGGTCAGAACGAGGAATTTCCCATTCATCCCAAAATGGCTGATACACTAGCCCAATTTCTTTCCTCTTTTTGCAGAGATGCTCTACATTGTAAAAAAAATGTAATGAAAAAGACTCTGTCCTGTCAGAGGGTACAATGTAACAGATATTCCCAGTTTGGTAGTTTCACAAAGAAAATATCTCGTTTCCACCAACTTTTCCCCTTTTGTCGCGCCATCCGAGATAAAGTAAGATCCCCCAAAATAAGTACTAATACCCGCTTTTTTTCCCAGATACGCCACGCTACCTTCCGCTAAATGCACGACTGTGTGTGTGCATGCATTCACCGCAAGTAATTATGAACTGCGGTCCTCGTAAAATGTCGGCGTGTAGGTATTATTTGGAAAGCTCGTGGTCATGATATCCGTGTATAATTAAAATCCTCCACTGTCTTCATCGTCATCGCTAGTCGCCGACACACCGGAAAAATCTTGGTGATGCTGCAGTAGGGGAGGAGTACGGATTTCATAACTGAAAACCTCAGTATTTCGGAGGATTTACACCGGCGGCAAAGCCAAAACTCTACATTAATACAAGGTTACTCGAGTTTGCTTGCTCTTTCTCTCTCCCTCTCGTCAGATGTAACAATAGTGTAGCAGGGTTTTAATTTGTGGATTTTTTTCTAAGTATGCCCTGACATGACAGCAAATGGCAGGAGTAACGGAATTGAATAAAAAACGCTACAGTCCTCGGTGGAGGGGCAATGTCGTGTCGTGCCAGGAGAATAAAATACCAAAATCGCAACCGTGGTGCATGATGGTGGAGGGAGAAAGAGTGAAGGACTTTTTCTAAGTAAATTGATTTCATTCGGTTACCTTACCCGCGTGTGGACTAGACTATATAGACGTAGGACCATATCCTTCGCGATCCTTCATTGGAGGATATGGTTTTGGAGAAAGTTTTCTTTCCGTGCAGATTTCTATGTGGCCAAAGAGCCGCGAAGACTTATATACAGTCGGTTAGTCATTTATTCTGCTTCTTGGAACAATAAAGGATCCGTGGTGCATTTGACTACAGAGGAAAAAGGAGAGAGAATATTTTTGGTGGGGAAAATTTATACAATGTCGCATAATGACAGTGTGCCTTCACCAGGGAAATTGGAGACCCATTCGACACGTTGCTGGCGTTTTATTTTCTCAGGGTTATTGTAAATGAACGAAAAAAGAACTCTCTCTCATTCTTTCTCACTTGTGCAGCTTTTGTGTGTCCAATGGCCCATTACTATTAATAGGTAGATTTTTGTCACCTCCTTTTTCTCTACTTGACTTTTTCATTTACATAGTTTTGCCCTGCATCAAAGAGAGACAGAGAGAGAGAAAGAAAAGGAGCAAGAGGTTTTATCAGGACAAAAACGTATTACGTCCATGTCATTCAAATGATCCATAGAATATTTATTGCCACTAAAACATGATATAAAATTGCTTTGTTCTCCCTTCAAAAATGTTTACATATAACCTTAATACTGTCAGCCCTCCCACTCCCTCACACACTTTAGCATTTTTGATAGCCGATTTCTCTTGTCTGTCCAAATCTTTTTGTCCTCGCAACTTTCCTTTCTGCTCCAACCCCCATTATGGAGAGTCAAGGTCACATTAATCAGCTAACTAAAAATAAAACTGTTGCAATTCGTGTAGCAAAGCCATTGCGTTACTAGTTACCCTTCTTTCTCTCTCTCTCTCTCTCTCAAGAAACTAGAAAAAAAGAAAAGTATCACGCCCGTTTCCATTTTTCCCTCCATTATTTTTTCTTTGTCGTAATTTTTTAAAAAGATGCCCGGTACCAAAAATACGTTTTCAAGTAGGTACATGTAGAGAGTGCAGAGACCTTCTATGCCATAAAACAATAACCCAGTGATTTCGTACGATATACAGCAAATGAGTCGAAAGAAGAAATAGTGTACATAGCATTTTTGTGAAAGAGAGTGTAAGCCTTCTCGTGTGTGTGTCTCTCTGGATATTGTGAGGAGAGATAAGGAGTCTCTATACTTATTAAGGTTATACTTTTCTAGAAACTTGTGTTTCCTCGCGTTTCTTTGACGTAACAATGTGTCAAGGAACATATACTACTCAATATCATATTTTGTTGCCGTGTTGAATAAAGTGCCTACCGACATGAGCATGACAAACGACCTAATGCAGATAAGGGACACAGGGAAAATAAGCCATCAGCAGCCGTCAACCGTATAATTACAATATCCCACGTTCCTACATATTTCATAGGAAAAGCAGTAACCGAAAGGAAAGCGTATAAATAACGAACGACACAAATGCCGTCGGCTTTTTGACTTACCACGCAATTTGTGGGACAGTCTACACTACACATTACGACACGGAGAAAACTCTCCTAATGTCCTTATGGTACCCTGGTTCTATCGCTGCTGTTGTAGTCCTTGGGATTTTAGGGTAAACTACGAGCACATACCCAAACATGTGCTTTCATTTTCATTGTTTTACATACCCGGAACGCCAGAGGGATGGAGAGAGGGAGAGAGAGGGGTATATCAAAAGACAGGCTAATATGCACCAGAGCGACATGCTAGTCACCTGCTGATATATTGTAAATTTACATATCCTGTCGTGATTTCCGAGCCAGAGAGCAAGAGACTCGATTTACAGGAAGGCGTTTTCAAAAAAAGTAGCCAGGAATCAAGAATGACCGGACAACAGCAAAAATAAAACGAAGTTTTTTCCCTGGACGATATTTTTACGTTATCAAGCTATGCAGCATACAGGCCGGGTAATAGCCGTTGTGGGAAAGGAACGTTTGGGGAAAAAGTTAACAGCTTTCTGCTAAGTGGGCCGTGCAAATTATAGTTTTTTTCCTGGTAGGATTAGATTCCCGTGGAATATTTATGCCCGGTTTGCTCAAGTACACTTTAAAGGTGTAGGTATGCACAAATATATATGGAGAGCATAGCATTAAAACAAGCCTGATTGCACCATTCCAGCAGCCATTTTCTTCTTTTTCTCCGGTGCCATTTCCAGGGTGTAGATTGCACAGAGCCGACTGAAATGTGGGAGTGTGGTGAAAAGTATGTGCTTGACACCTTCGTATAGCATGTTTTTTCTCTCTGGCAGTCATTAACCAGAGCAGGAAATTTTACGGGAGAAATAATGAACTTGAAATTGTGAAAAATGTTGAATAAAAAAGACGAAGAAGCGCCAGAGAAGAAAAGGAAATAGAATGTGAAAGGCAGAATCGTATGCATATTATTATTATGCACTCAAGTACAAACCCGACTCCCAATGCCGTAGCGGGGTGTGTGCTTCGTTTCTAGTGGTAGTTATGAATACCTCTATCATCACCATTACCGTCGCCATCATTGTCATCTCTGGAATGTATGTAAGATCCAGACAAATTTACATTGCAGACAACTCCAAAAGATGATAACGTTTTCGGGAGAGAGAGATACCGAGCAGGAACGTGTGTGTGTGTGTGTGTGAAGGAGAGAGAGAGAGCGTGCACCACAAGAAAGAAAACCTTTAAGGTACCTTTTTATACGGTTTATTGTTCCTAGATACGACGATACGCCCCTGTTTAACTACCCAGAGTAGTAGTCGTTTTCGCCAAAAAATGAGCTAGTTTATGGCCTTCTAACACTTTGTATAATAAAGCAGTTTCCTCCCAGCTCCTGCTCTACCACTATTCCATGGAGAGAATCTTCTACACACCACACTGTGATGAGCAGCGAGAGAGGAAAGAGAGAAAATGCCCGTTGATTACTGGCAGGAGAGAATATAACGGGAATATATACGGCGGTGGTGGCGCCTGATCACTCTCTCCCATACGCACAAAGACAACCTAAAAAGAGCAGCCGGGCTACTTGGTAATAACTACTCGGGGAGAATTCTTCTACGATGATGACGATGATGATGTTCCGGCCTAAAAATGCACTTATATTCTGGGAATGCGTCTACGTATGTATAACGTTGCGTTTATTTGGCAGGTTATGAAGATACCCTGTTCTTAAGGGCATGTATACAAATATACGTATAGCTAGGGGTTGGTGGGTAGAAAAGGAGACACTATGATATACGAGCAAAACTTACAGTTTTACTAACTGCGCACCGCTCTCTCTCTCTCTCTCTCTGTCTTTCTGTTTCCACATTATAAGGATTTTTTAGTTTGATGGAGCCGGCCATTGTCATGAATCACGGCAACGAGTTGACTACCAGTAGTAGAATAGTCCTCGTGTGTGAGAGAAAAACTAACTGCACACTACTACCCACTCGCGTGGTAAAATAGCAGTGTGTGTATATGGGATAGTAGTAGGTAGGTTATAAGTCGTAAGTTACAGATGTTGCTGCAGGACGAACATAAATTGCCGAGGTGCTTCCCTTTGGAACGGTTTCACTAGGAAAGAGACTACAAACAAGAGTTACTACTCTTGGACAAACTACCACACACACACACTCTCTCTTTGCCGTCGCCGTGGCCAGTACCATGTAAGGCCACACATACACTCAAAATAGGTACGCTTATAGACTCGTTCAACGTAATTTTTATATGGTCTGGTAATCATTGCCACTATGCCACTGCCATCGCCAGACAAAAAAAAAACAGAAAATATAATGGGAAGTGGTCGTTAGTAGCAAAGATGCTTACGAGGAATAACGGGAGTTTCAACAGACAACTGTTTGTGGGATCCGCCAACAAAGAGAGAAATAGAAGATGTTTTGGCGGGGAAACCAAATTTTTGGAAGATTTTTTATGAAGGGATTTTGCACTTATGCAGAAGGTAATTGTGCAGTTATAACATGTATTTCATACTTGAGGGGTATGGGACCGCGCACACTTGTATAATCAACTAGAAGTGTTGTTCGTTGTATGGAGAGAGAGAGAGAGAGAGAGAAGCGGTCAACGACCAACCAAATTGTAGAAACATTTTTTGAAGGCCTTCTCGATTCTTTTGGCGAGTTTTAAACGGGAAGAAAAAAATGGAGTTGGAAAAGAGTTTAAATAGGTCAGTGGATTGGATATATACAATATTATGTATCCAATCCGACGTCGACGACAGCAGAAGTTTTATGCTGGACGCGGGATGCATCCTGGTACAGCTGGGGTGCTCCACAAACGCAGCTTGTCGAGAAAAATGCAGTTGCACGTTTTGCAAGAGAAATTCTCCGAAAATTCAATACGCATTGCAGCAGCATTTACTGCCACACCACGTCCCACCAGTTTATGCACGCCTTCATTCCAAAAAAAGATTTTGGGGGAGAAACTGGAAAAATAGAAATAAGTTTCAGTTGCGACTTCAGGGTATATGCACTTTGGGTACCCCGGTGGAGAAAAAAAATTGAAGTTTTTTTGGAGTAGTTTATATTTTTTGAGAGAACATGATGCCAGTGTCAGAGGAGAAAATGCGGCGGAGAGCCAGAGAACATTTACAAACACTTAAAACCCCTTATGAAACAGCCACACGGAGATGATGTCTTGACTGTTGAGGTAGGCAACAAGAGGGAAACTTCATGTTTATCAGTTTGTTTCCTTTTTATAGAGTACGTTCCGGCTCACATTTCCCTCTATTTTATCTGACGAGAAAAATGGGATTAATATTTTAAACAACACGTAGCAAAAAACATTCAAACTAGAAGAGTCCCTCATGGATGCTGGCGCTGTTTCGTGCAAAGAATCAAATATTTTGTAGTTACCACAAAAGATGAAAAAAATGAAAACGAGCGGAGGCTTTATAAGCCCTCGTCTACTCTTGTCCGGGCAAGTGGAGGTCCTGGAAAAAAGTAGTTTCTTGCTGTTATCAGAATTCTGCATAAAATATGCAACAAACCGAGCATGCAATATTTACAAAGGAAGAGGAAGGCGAGGTGGAGAGGGAAAGAAGAGAGAAAGTAAAGAAAACTGAGTGTGAACTGCTTCAGTGAGAGTTATTATAGTATGTATGTGTGAAACATTAAAAAACGTGTACATTTTCCTCCCTTGTAATAGTTCTCACACTTCATTTCCTAATGGGAAAATTTTCCTAAACACACAGCATGTCTTGCCGTTTGCTGTTATTATTTAGTCGTGTCCTAGTGCGACGTGTAATGTTGCCCGGCTTGTACTACTACTACTACTACTACTTCTACAGTTACTATCTTTAATAAAGTTTTATCAGACAATTTTCCATGATTTAAAGAGGAGATAGAGGACGTGGCGTGGAATTAAGTGGGGAAATATAGGATGTACAGAGAGAAACGAGCCTCCTCCGGGAAAATTCTTCTCTCTTTCCACTCTCTTTTGATATCTCTTTTTGTTTGGATTTCAAACACATACACGCTCACGTATACACTCCACTCATTTTCGTCGTATTTACTTGGGCTGTTGGTGATGCAGCAGCAGTGTAGGATGTTCACGGCCACTGCACACTCAGTAGCAGCGGCGTAGAAGAAATTCATTAACCCAGTAGGAAAATGAGAGGGTTGGGAAAAGTGATTCATTTCAGCTGCAGTGGACAGGTCATAACATAACTTGGAGGATAAAGTATAATTTGTGCAGCAAACGCTTCACCACAAAAACAGTGAAACCATTTCATATTGTAAAACAGGACTAACGCCGTTAAATATTTTCCCGGGGGCTCTAGGAGGAGACTTTCGCCATAAAAAAAGGTGAGAGAGAAAACAAGGCGACGACTACTCTGCTGGTGTGTGTGTCTATGTGTGTATATGTGCGAGATTTACAAAGAAACCCCTTGATGCGCAATATGAAGCACCCATTGAGAATTTAAAATTTTCAGGTTATCCTTGAACGGTGAAATCGGGTCAGGAAAGCTGTCTTCATCAGACGACGACAACGAAGAAGTATTTACAAAGTTGCCATAACGGCACGACTAAAATGTGACTGTTTTATGTTTGGAGTAATATATCGCTTTGCTGGTGACACCAGAATCGTTTTCATCATTATGGGGATAATAACGCTACAACAGGCCGTTTGGAACGCGAGTTTTTAATGGCCGTGCAGCATGCAGTTTGGCCAAGATGCAAGTGGCAATAGGAATTTCCTTGAAACAAAATTAGTTACTGCAACTCTGCTTCTGGCTACATCACAACAAAATGTATCGCCATTAAATTAAACGACAGCTTTGGCACAGAACGTGTCATAATAAAAACCACGTGGAAAGTTTCTAGCAAACTTTCACAATTTCACGGTTTCTCTCTGTCGGTGGAGACAACAGTAAAGAAAAAGGTCACAGCATTGCCCTGCATTTGTTTTCACGTTTTTCTTTCTCTCTGTTGCAGAATTTTCCCCTGACAGACGTATATTCATTGTGCTGCCACCTTGCATCAGTGCCATTCTCTTTAAAAATTTACTCAAAGCTGCGGTGATGGCGGCGATAACGACGATGATGAAGGACGAATAACTGAAAAGTAAATAAATGAAAGGGAACAAGTACCTAAGTCCCTACCAGAGTGGATTCACTAAAGTTTTCTTTTTTCTCTTTCTTCTCCTTTGTTTTCCTTTACTTTTATCCACTGTTAACATTTTTAAGGCCACGAGAAAATAACACTATTTGTTGCGGGGCTGATGGTTCAAGTACCTACTTGAGGTAGTACTTCTTGTAAATAGTATCGTTGTTCATTTTGCACTCAGTTTTACTTGAAAATGAGGATCTATAAAGAATACAGATACGCTAACGATGTATTTTTCATCTTGTCTTTGGAATGGAAAGTTGGCCCAGTTACCTTTTGCACATTTTCTCCGTGGAAAGTAGGAAGAAAAAGTCGGATAAGAAAAAAAAGCTGTACTGATGCTGGCGGTGGTGCTGTTGATGATGATGATGATGATGATGACGACTACGATGCGCTTCTGTTTTCGCTCTGAATCCCTTCATTTAAAATTCATGCTATGGGCTATAAGCCGCTATGGTGGTTCATCATAAATTCTAAATTTTTTACCAAGCCCTCGTTTACCATGTACGTACGAACACCCCAGCAATAAAATCTAGCGTTGGGATGATGACGATGATTATTCTCATCCTCATCGCCTTGTCTGTTGGTATTGTGTGGTGTGGGCTCGTAGCTCGTAAGCTAACCACAGAAACCATATTGTTCTCTCTCTACCTACCTCCCATTCAAAATGCTCTCTGGTATGTTGTACCTGTTCCCCATTTTTAGTTCTCTGGTGTGTTTTCCTTCTTTTCTACTACCTCTCTCGCCTGTCATTCTCTTCACCACGGTGGCAGAGAGGGAAAAGAGAACGAGCTTGATGTCTGATGCCCGCATTCTCCTAATCCACGCATACTGCGCAGTCTTTCTCTAGCTAAAAACTCGATTTTCTCCTACATTTTATCCGGCTACCTAACCACCTATCTCACCTTCTTTCCGAGGAAAATTCCCCTTTTCCTGGCATCGGTTGTAGCAAAACGAAGTATGTTAAAAATAATAGCTGGGGAAGGAATGTACTCGTTTTTCGCACAGTATATTTCACTAGCGTAAGTCCACTTTAAATAGAGAGTGTTTTAGAGAGACAGATATTGCCCCATTCTCATTTACTTCCCGTTACAATCCACACTCTCTTTTTTGCAGGCTGTTCTACTGATTGCTGTGCTTTCTCTCTCACTCTCTCGCTTTCTCTTTCTTTCGTTTTCTCTTTCTCTCAAGTCTGTCACGAACGTGAAGTGAAACGCTTCAAGATTTTTTTTCATTTTTCTCTCTGTTTCCCCAGCATTGCCTTTCCAATAGGCGCTATAAGTAGCCGCCCCCTCTAACCATCCCGTGGAAAATGTTTCCACTAGAACAGAGGGCTATCCCCATTACCATGAAAATTCCGTAAAGCCTGAAGTGTGTGTGTGTGTGTCTTTCGCGAAGATGTAAAGAGAGTTAGAAATGAGCCTTATGAATTTTATTTCACTCTGCCGTTCAGCATATTACGCTTTGAGAATCACCTCGTATTATACTTAACTTAAAAGGCTGTGAGAATTTAGGCGTTTTTTAAAGCTGTTCCCTAGGAAAATTCCTTTCTCTCTCTCTCTCTCAAACATATACTCTCTTCTCTTTCTCAGCCGTTTACCCTGGTATGTACGCGAAAGCTTTTTCCCTTTTTTATGAATTGCGATTACCCCATTGCCACTCTCTGGGATACTTTGCCTTGATCCACGTGCTATTTTCAGAAATGTGCAGCTTTAATCGTTAAAACCCAGCTCATTTTCCTGTCGTGAGAGTGTTGATGAGAATGGTGATTGTGCTTTCCTTCGCTTCCTCTTTCTTCCTCAGCAAAACGGAATTCATTTTTTAAAAGTTTCATACGCCAGCCAACGTAGATACTATACACGCTTTGGTATTCCCGCAACTACCATTCTGCTATAGTCATTTTCTCGCAGCTACTATACCCATCCTGAAGTTATGTTCCAGGGCTACCGCCTGGAAAGTTAAAAACTTGACGGTTTGCATCACATCACATTATATCACCTCTCTTCCCAAAAAGAAGGAGGAGAAATGTCTGCTGAGAATTATTATTATTGCCAGACTTCCTCGGTAAAATTATTCTTCACTCCCTCTCTTCCATCTGAGCAACTTCTCTAGTTCCTTTCCAGTGGTAGATGGAATGAAAAGTAACTTTTCCAAATGCGCCGAATTCTCATTTCCTTTTTTCGTTGCCGTTGCCCTAGTAACGTTTTATGGATGCCTGCAGTGGCCGCAGCCGCGTGGAAGTTTCTTCTAAAAAGTACATTAGACTTCCGGAAAATTTTCAATGTAACAACACTGAAAAGACAGAGGGGGAGAGAAGATCCTCGTCGAAACTAAAGACTACTTATTTAGAAAAGGAAGAGGATCAAGGTTTAAGAAAGTGTGCATTTCGAAATATCCCTTTCGCTACAGCTCTCTCTCTCTCCCCTGCCATGTGACTGAGAATCTGAGAAACCCAACTTGTGTCTAAAACGCGACCCCCAATACAACAAAAGTAAAATGTTATTACTGCAGCAAGTTAACCAGTGATAAGCTTTACAATGCTAAAGGTAACCAAATGCACAGTAAGTTCTCATTTCTGTCACTTTTTATCGTACAGGGAAGACGTCTACTTTGAAACCTGGAAATGCTCCAGTAGCAGCAGCACAAGGAGCAGATTTTCGTCGTTAATTTAAAACGGTGTGTGTTTTATGTCAGTCTTTATTATTGTTCTGTCCACTATTTCACGCTTTAGTAAAAGTGTTATATTTCCCAAAGACGTATTATTTTTATTACTAGAAAGGGTAGTAAAATGTGCGCTACCATAATATTACTTCTATGTTGTCGTTTTGCCTGAAGGTCTCCACTGACTCCCCGAAATTTGCATAATGTTACTGAAAACACCACACACAGACATATGAACACGTGTGCGTCGGAACGTACCGTATTGTTAGACAGACGCCTGTGAAGAGAAAATAACACCTTACTGGCACTATGTGCCCAGCACACCAACCTTTTCCCACATTTTCTCAGGAAAGGAACATTTTTCTTCAGGCGATTGGCAATAACGTCAAAATTTTTTGGGGAGAATGGTAAAATAGAAAGAAAACACATACGTACAAGTTGTTTCTGTTTTTCCCCGCCCGGTCATTTTCCTTTTCAATGAAGCAAACGTTGAATGAACTGCACTGTAAAAAAGGATGTGAAAGGTGGGAACTATAAACCGGAAGAGACAGGGGGAATAACGTGTGATGTATACCGCGTACCTGCTACGCACATTAAACAAACCGGGTGTGTAATCAACTCGTAGAATTTGAATGCGTGCAAACAAAGTAAAAAATAAATGTCCAAGCAGGACCATTGCTGAAGGACAGCTTTCAACGTACAAAAATATTTGTCTGGTTTGTTGTTTAATTTAAGGTAGGTTGGAAGTTGAATGAAACTGAGCAGGCAATTAAAATAACCGGCAGGTATGAGAATACTGGAATCATCAAACATCAAAATGTTTCTCTAGAATTTCACATAACGCGGGAGTAACCTGGTACAACAGTACCCCAGAGCAACAGGCAATTTGAGAATGGGTTGTCTCTTAAATGCTAATTGCCATATTGTTAATCTTGCTGATTTAAAGTGATATTCATTATTGACTAGTGTCAATGTAACAAGTTGGCCCCACGATGTGTATAGGAGGGTGGAGTGAAATGCATCAGCAAAATTACAGACGGCAGCTTTTTAATCTGGGAGAAATTAGAGCACCTGCAAATTCAATTTCTGTGCACGAAATGATTCAGTAATGAAATTCTGATTGGTATATAACATGAGGGAAAATGTGTGAGTGTGTTTGTCTCTGTATGAAATGTAGCCTACAGAGAGTATACACTGCTCTCATTCTCTCGCGACAAATTGCAAAGAGCACCTCAGGGAGAGCCTCTCTTTGAAGTTCTAACTAGCAATTTGTCGAGGACTCTTTTTTGCCGGAAAATATCCCTTTAATCAACTCAGTTTTTGTCATTTAATCAAGCCCACTTGGTTTTCCGACTTCCCCGTATTTTACGGTGACACAGCAATTTCTGCGAACTTCCACGGTTCTTGGGTACTATCAACGGAGCAAGCATGTATTTTTGCCAGCCTTTTCCATCGTAAGTCGCTCATAGTGCGTTTTTCTCTGTACCTCATACATAGAGAAAGAGATAGGTAGTATGAGTAGTAAACGGAAGAAAAAACATCTAATTTCCTTTGTTCATTTTTGCTGGCTTCATACAATCCTAATTTTGTGGGAGTACCCAGGACACAAAAAATAACTGGGTTTTGCAAAAATTACATAGGTACCTATAGACACTGGCCTTTCATCTTTTTATTACACATATAGTTAGTTCTCTTGGCATCATTCATTATTCAACAGAGAAATGTAATGACAATGAAACACACAGATATACAAAATCGCGTGGACACACTCGTCAGTCAGTTTCCAGAGAGAAGTGTAACGCAACAGAAAAGCGTTTATTTTTGCTAAGGGAAAAGTTCTATTTATTTTTTTTTATTTGTCTTTTCATTCAGAAGGTTATTAATCAAGTAGCATGTCTGCAAGGATATATTATTTTGATTGGGGAGAAATAACAAAAGCTATAAAATTATTGTAAGGCATGCAGTTACAAGAATAATAATATTAAATGAGACTCACTGCAAACATGCCGGCAAAAACGTCCATACTATTTACAAACAAAGAAAAATGGAAGAAAGTCTGAACAAAGTAGGTTGGTCGAACGGACAACGCAGAGTATTGGATGGTGTATGTAATTGTAGTTGTTGGTAATGCGTACTGATTGCGCGTTATTTCAAAAATGACGATTTCGTTAATAATACCAACATATGTTGGAAAATAGCATGGTGAGCCCGTAATTTGAATAGGCTCTAAATTATTCATGTTGAAGGTGGAAGAACTTTCAAAATTGATAAAATTGCCCCGCTGCCCACACTGATGTGCACCATTGCTTTTCGATTGATTCTAAACATTGATATGCATTACTGTTATACTTCCACGTAAACTAGCCGTGCTACAGAATGACTGATACATGTAGAGCACGAACTCTGACACAATGTAATTTCTGGTAGTTTATCATTCCAATACGCATTGGTTGGGGTTAAGTTGAAATAACACTCGAATATGACATAAATCACTTTTTATGCATCTTCCAAATATATATGTGCACACCACCAGGTCGATGGAAAGATAAAGTCGAGATTTCTACCTGATAATTTGTTTTCTTTATTGGCCACCGTTAACGAGCCTTTTGCATATACGTTTGATATTTGATATTATTTTGAGGGAGAGAGTTCCAATGCACTTTTGTACAGGGCAGCTGCCAAATATATCTGTATGTAAGCGCTCCTTCCATAATAATAATGATGTGTAACAAAGAAACTCATAAATTAAATGGAAATAGTACCACCACCATCATCAACACAATAAGGCCATCACCACAACCCCTCTTTTTCGTCCAGATTAAATATCAACATCAACATCGAGTTACGTCTTGCAGTATCAACAATAAAATTAAAGAACGAGTCAGAACAGCAAAAGTCCCAAAAGTGAAATGAGGAAATAACCTTATCAAAAAGCAGGCCAATCCCTGTAATTATCGCCGTTTGAAGAAATCGTGCCAGCAAAATATGGGTCTTTGTAATTCCTTTCGAAGCAGTAGAAAAAAATACATATAAAAATATTTCTTTTTACACGCCCCAGTTACTGTGTGCACTGCTGCTGCTGCTATTGGTGCTAATCGACAGACATGCGGTCTTCCATTTATGGTGCCACGTACCCCCAAGAACAAAGCATGCTTTAGACAGTTTCGTTTACTCAGGGCTTAATTATACAACATCCCTTTTATAAACAAGCAGGTATAATAAGTTGACTGCTCTCATTGGAAAACTTCACACTTCTTGTTTTTTTCACCAGCAAAAGAAAATGCCGGAGTAGCAAAAATAATGATTTGGTAGCGCGTACACTATACCAATATATATCTCCAGTCTTATAGTAACGTACCATAAGCCCGCAGAATTATTGCAGTTGCAACCCCGTAATATATCTCAATTACCCGAGAGAGAGAGAGAGAGAGAGAGCGAGCGCGTACCAGTAAAACATAAATCTATATGTACAGCCAATTGCAATTTCTATAAATTTTATGTCCATCCCTTGCTGTGACCATGTTTCACCAAATGTCCGTTTCTGTGTACACTGTAGCTATTATTACAGATATTATTCTCGCTATATAGGTAGAGCATACATACACTTTTCTAAATTGTCAGTTAAGCACAAAAACATGGTCTATATAATCACGGAATAACATACAAAATACGTCCAGCGCACGTTTTAGTTTGCTTTAAATGGGTTGAATCTCGTTCCGTCTTACTTTTATGGCTACACACAGCTTTGTTCTACACAATCTACCACAAACCGTTACAACAGCACTACCACCAGCAGCAGCAACGTATCGTCGTTATAATAATCGTCCTAATAGTAATCCATTTTTATGTAAGTGTACAAGCTGTACGTACGTCTGTTCGTTAATGTAATAAATATCAGGTCTCCACACCGCACTGCAAATAGCACCGCAGCTCCAACGTCCTCGTCATCATCATCACCACCACCACCAGCCCCGTAATAATAATAACATCATCTCATATCAAACGGCCAGACAAGCGGTGGACAGCTTTTATATATGAAAAACAAACGTAGTTTCCGGGCTGGATAACCAGCTACACAACATTGTTTTCTCCTCCCCACCCCAACACCATCTCAAAGCGGAGAGGGAGAAATGGTCAGACGAAAAGAGAGAAAAAAATTGAGAAATAAAAAGGAGGCCAGCCGAACCTAGGTTTGGGTCCATAATATTATTATTACCATTATCAACTTTATATTTTTTCTAATGAGAAAAAAAGTCCAGCTAGATGTGTTCCGCGTGTGCAGCAGAACGGAAAAGAAAGCCCATAAGCTAAGGGGATAAAAATGGAGATAAACAATTGTCATAAATCAAAGGCAGCTCAAAGTACGTTGTCTCACGTCCCTATTTACCACCGCCAGCACTACCACTCTCTCGTCTCTCTTCTCACAGTTCTCCATGCTGCTGCTCCCTTTACAGCTATCATCATCAACATCACCCACGTCTGTTGTAGAGGCAGCCTAGTTTACTCCACAGAGAAGAAGACATACAACACGCTACTATGAATAGATGGAACGCGGATGCTGCTTTGCTGCTGAGAGAGAGAGAGAGGGAGAGAGAGACCATTGCTCATATAACTTTACTCTGATGATGAGGATGTTGATGATCATGTCGACGGGAGAATGCGAATAGGATGAACAGCAACGAGCAGAAGAAGAAAATGATGATGGTGTGAGGAAGAAGATGATGATCATGATGACAATGAACCAGCAATAAGTAAAGTACCTTAAATACAAATAGGCTGTTTATCGTCAGCCTGCCACCACGCCAAAGGCCCGAGGAGGGAGAGAGAGAGATACGCATTTACGCCCTTTTAAAGTTGTATTGCTATTTATTTAGAACGTTACACAGCCTGTCGTACAATATGTATTGGATGGAGTTTGTATCTCGGAATACTTTTATATCATCTTATTTTTCTTTTCACACACCAGACACGCCAGGCGAAAAAAATATGGTTTATGGGCTTGTCTCCCCGCTTATTTGCTCCGTACTACGGGATAAGAGGCAAGGAGGGAGATGGAGTGGAAGAGCTCGCGTCCTGTTCCCAATGTACGACGCCCGTTTTGTGCGTTTTACCAGGGACGAAGAAGAGGTAACATAATCGAAGCCGAGAAAAAGTCCGCCGTGTGAGTTGTGAAGATTGTTTGTACACGAGAACTGCAAATGTTCTCATCTGGGAACCAACTCTCTTACACTCGCCAGCTTTTTGCTTTTTTTGACGATGACGGATAGTGAGTGATTACGTTGTAATGATAATAGGGATAATATTACATGAGTCGAGAGAAGTTGTTGGTCGCTGTTTGTTGCTGCGTGTTTGTGTGCACTTGTGCAATCCATTTTCTCTCTCCACGGCTTGTTGGCAATGCAAATAAAATGTAATAATGGGAAAGGGTTTATGAAGGATGATAATGACTACGGAGGACGAAGACGACGATCATGTTGTGTTGGTGCTGTTGACAGTAATGATAATGGCGCCTCTCCGAGTGGAGTGTGTGCAAGTTTTCTCATTTAAAACTACCCGTGTTTATCATGTATAGGTAATCATAATCATGATGATGATAATCTGTTTTTCATCAGGCGCTCGTACACATTACCAGTCTCCATTTTACCAGTTTACTTTTCTGAGCGATTTAGCGAGAACAAGAGAAAGAGAGACACGAAGAAAAAAATGTGCCGCTTTTTTAATATTATGCTAAACTGATAAAGGGTGTGCTGTAAAGCTCGTGTTCATTCTCCATTGAATACGCGTATAACATGTTTTTTCCTCTAACAAGGACAATAGTGTACGACGCGACACCGTAATTATCTCCCCCATTGGTATCGCCTGTTTGCTTATTCTTTTTTACATTGACAGGGTGTTCACACTATTACATTGTGACCTTTCCCTATTTGGCAAAATTATGGCGCGCGTAAAATTAACTACAGTCATTTCCTTTGAAATAGTTTGGATTATACAGCCCGAGCAAATAAATAACACAAAATAATAATAAGCTGCTTGCCCAGTCATTTTTTGTTGTAACCCGAGATTTTCCTTGAAAGAAGGTCGTGTATGTGCCTGATAGTGATATACCTACGTATGGGTATAGTCCGGGTATAAACTGGTCATGTAAATGTAATGAGAGTAATATTTCAATTTGTTTTCTGGAATAACAACAAAAGCACGCATCTTGGTACTGATTTTTCTTTCGCGGAAAATGCTATGATGGTAGAGACGTGTCGTGTAAAAAGGTAAAAAAAAATACAGAGAGAAGGCCATAATATATCACCGTTCTTCCCTCGCCTTGGTCCTGATGTAATGTGAAGCCTGATTACAAGGTAAAAGCCGTTATTATGAATGTCTGGCGCACAATGTCAAATGTCAAGCGGGTATAATATCCCTCGTGATTTGCATAACATTTTTCGTTCTCTCCTCCTCAGCAGAAAAGTCAACTATTGTGAGGGTATTATTGCTAGGAACATGGTACAACATCCTGGCATGTTTGATGTCGTACAGTGTACACCGCTGTGCCATTTCCCCTCCCCCGCTACCATTTTTCCTGTGTAGTTTGCATACGTATTGTTATGTACTTTGATAGGACAATATTAAAGCCTTCATTTCATCACAGCTTGTCAGTTCTATACCTGCTTTGGGTTTTAGGTTTAACTTTTTTGGGGCTTTGAGACCCTCCTCATATACACAAACAAATAACCTGGCCGACAAATAGGAGGGAAGGGCAAAAACGAGAAAAAGCTGGGCTGTTAAAAATGGCAACGAAAAGTCAAGATGAATACTCTCAAATTTGTACAGAAAAAAAACTTCTTTATCATGGCACATGTCTCTTATTAGCATTTTGCGTAGGTACAGGAAATTGGCTTTGTCAAGGACCACTTCTGGCGGTACGGTAACTCACAGGGTCACCATCATTGCCATTATCATCGTAAGCAGCCCTTATATTTTTTACACTACTCGCCATATTATTACCTACAAACATGTCTGCCTTTGCGAAAGAAGAAAGAATGACAGAGTAGATGCTATACTCTTTTAAAGAAGCTGTTCATGGTGGAAAAACGATGGTATACACACTTTGGTATATGATGTCGTCACCAGAAATGGTTTTTGAGTGTCCGTGACACAGCAGCGCACGTAGCCACCTTTTCATTTTAAAATGGCAAGCTATAAAATATGCAAATTTCAAGGGAATTGTCAGACATCCCGAGTGTGCACGTGCCTTTTTCTGCTGGGGCTTTCCTGTGGAGAAGCGAGAGAAGGAGTGTGTGTGTGTGAATGTACCCAACGTTTCCTTGTTATTCTCACGTCATCATCATTATCTGGCGGAGCGGCAACAACAGGAATAGCATAACTAGAGCTGTGACACTTTCTATAGATAATGTGAACGGGAAAATTATGGCAAGGCAAGCCTTAAACGTAAATAGAGGAGAAGAGAAAAATGGGACCTTGTAATTATCTAATATCAGCGCTCAAAAAATGAAGGCTGCTGGTAGAGAGAAAAAACATGCGAGATCCTTCTCATTTTTCTTTCGTTGGAAATAAATCTCAAGGCTTTACTGGAAACAGGCAGACTCTTATGGGAAGTGAAATCGACCCTAACTTTGCATGTCCTATGGTTTGCCGGAATATTTTTCTTGGGAAGCATTCAAAATATGCAGAGCAGAGAGTCGTTTTTAACAGAAGCGTTATAAGGGGAACCGCCATAGAATCTCCGTATGCTTTGTCAAGGGCTTTAGTATGTATGTATATGTCTCCAATTAGATTATTATAGTAAACTTGGACCAGTATGAATAAATGAGTGTAGTACATTACGACAGCACAGATGTCGGTTTCATCTCCTTCAAGGAAAGTCTCTATGTGAATGGGTGTCTATTTTTCTTGCCAACCTTGCAAATTATCATCATCGTTTGGGCCATGTAAAAATGGTACCAGAAAAGTCTACGTGAAACATGTTGGGGGTGTTTCATAATTTTTGTGTTCAAATACGGTGTTCTTAATGCATGTATCATGAGGTGTTGCATATTTACTTAAAAACTAAAAAAAATAGTGAGAAAGCGTAGGAAAGCATAAAAGTACTTTTCTTTCTTCATTCTTTGTCTCTTGTCTCTCTGTCTCTCTTGTCATTTTGAGACAGTATAGCAACGCCAAGAATAGAACTGCTCAAAACTGGAAGCGGTGGTGATTTAGACGGCGGTACAGTTGATCCCGTGAATTTTTCCTTAAAATGGCAACACCGCCGCTAAAATGCCATTTGTTTTTTCGGGTGCCACTCCAATCAACACTTCTGGCGCAGGACTACGCTACATATGCAAAAGTACCNGCTAAAATGCCATTTGTTTTTTCGGGTGCCACTCCAATCAACACTTCTGGCGCAGGACTACGCTACCTACGCAAAAGTACCTACCTACGCTCAAGCCTTTAGCTTTTGCACGAGACAGTAAACGTATCTCTCTCAACTCTCGCATGATTTACAGCTCCTGTGTTCTATGCTGTCTCCCGTCCCAAAAGGAAGGTGTGCACGGGTTTGTGAATAATATAGGTAGAGCATTTTAGATGATGACTCGGTGGCATCAAGACGACAGTGGTTGTTGACGTGAAGCTGTTCCAAAAAGCGTTCTCATTTCATCCACCGCCATTTTCCTTCTTAATATTCCGTCAGAGCGAAAAATATGGGGAAATGCGATAAACACTAAAAACTCGAAACTAGGTTTGTTTCGAAATATGTCGACGGATTTGCTTCCTTATTATTATAGTCTGCATATACAAAGGACAAAAGCATGAAAAACCATACGTAGTTTTTTGCACTCAACATTACAAGCGCACTAACAATAAAAATAGTAAAAAGACCGAAAAAACGGCAGATTTTACCCTGCTACCTTAAACTGGATTGAGAAGGGAGTACAACCCTAACAATATTTTTGTGTTTTCCTTAGTGACTCTGTTTTGCCTACTCTGGGCAGGAGTACTAGGTTTCTGGGAAAAAGTTATCCAAGAAACTCATTCCCTCTGCCTAATATGTTGATGATATAGTAAACATGCCAACAGGACACTTTCCCTGTTTCCCTGAACACTTCTACACTTATCTTATTTTTTCCCTGCGTGAGTCCAACCGACAAAGATTGGAAAAAGAGTGAACAGAGAACAACCAAAAAAAAACAAAAAAAACATCAGGTTGGAAAAGAGTTACAACGACGGTAAGGAAATGAAAACTTTTCCTATTATTCTACTCATTTAAAAAAACGACGCAGTCATTTAGAAGCTCCCAAACTAGTGCCGAGGACCTAAGAAAACTGGTCGTTTGTCGTAAACGCTCGACATTTTTTTCTCTCTTAGGCACTCCAAAAAATTGCCACGTTGTGCGGTCATTTCTTCACTATACCTGCTTTTGGAAGTCTGAAAGAATACAAAACGTACTCATGTTTGTGCATGTGTGTTGTGTACTACATGTCAGGAAAACCGTTGTTTGCTCCTAAGAAACTGCATCCTTTTTAATTTGGAATCTAGTGAACATCCCCGAGAAAATGGAAACATGGCAAAATATTTGCCTGTGGGGTACGACGAAAAAAAGAAAGCATTAAAATTACGACTAGCTTGATAGCATGTACATTAGCTTGCATAACGTAGCCGGGTGGGATTCACGAAGGACGCATTCTCTTTACAAGATAAAAAAAATCCAGGTGCAATTTGCATTTCCTCTTGTTTAAATCCAATAAACTCTGGGTAACATGCAAAATGAAAGAAGAGATACAAAATGTAGATGTCTCGGGCAAAAATGTTTGGTTGCTGCGTCGTTTCTCTCTTTCTTTTTTTAATGGCTTCCTTTCTCTTACCTTCCCCTCAGCCTAGAAACATTTTGCCCCGACACCAAACAACGTTGCCAGTTTCAGTTTCTACTTTCTCTTTTTTCTTCAAACTTGTTCAGATTACAGCTGGGCTGGGTCATACTACTCGTAAGAGAGCACAACGGCAGAAAAGAGAACGAAGTTGTAAAAAAATGGAAAATTCCTGCAATGGCATCTCATTATATTATGCATGTGTGATGTGAATACGAATGATGAATTTTCACGCTTCCTTCTTTTTCTCGGTGTCTTTAACGTGCGCGCGTAGTACACACAAGTAGGCAGCTCTATAGCGTGTGTGGGTGCGTAGGAATTTATACCTCTCTTAATAACGTGGAAAGACATATAGGTAGATACATTATAGCTATACACAGCTTTTTTGGAGTTTGTCCGTTTTTTCTTAACGTTTTATTTTCTCTATTTTTGATAGGTTTCTCCAAAGAAGAAACGTACAACAAGAGGAAAAACTGGCGTTTTGCTCGTGTGAATTGCATTGCACGTGATTTGGTTAGGAAAAGAAATAAGACTTTTTCCTTGTCGCTCGTTTTGTTCGAAATCAACTGTGAGAGTGAATTGGAAAGAGAAAGAGAGAGAGAGAGAGAAAGTTTACAAGATTGCTGATGATGCGATGTGTAACTACTAGAGGAGTGTATCAAGAGAACCGACAAGTTTCCACAGGGATTCCAATACATGTTTACACGATGTGTCTCTTTCAGTATAGGTAATAGTTAAGCACAACACGTATAAACAGCTTGTAGTCCCAAATAGGATGGATGCTTTGTAGAAAAAGTATTACGCATCGTTAAAAATCAAAAGTTGGATGGATGTAGGCGTTTAATCCAACATGTGTGTAGATACAAATCGGATGATTGTATACGCATAGAGTATAGGTATATAAAATATGAGAAAATGGCGCTATAAGACTTAAACTTTTCTTTCAGATCAAAGGGAATAATAACTTGTCTGTCCATTTCAACCATTTGCAACACAGAGCGGAAAAGGAGTTAAAAAACGAGAGAAAATATGGGTGAAATAGAATGGATTTTCTGCATGTCTAAATTCATATCCCTCGTGCTTTTTGTTTGCGTTTCTCTCCCATGACAGCATTTTTACCGGAGTGAGCAGAAATAGGCATCCTTACATACACAGAAGATATTACATGGTAAGGTGCTTTTAAGCCCAGGTATGCTATTCGCATCCTCTTGTAATTTACCATTAAAAATAGACGTGGTCATGCCATAAATCATTATCATGACAAGGATGCAAATTATCACACTACCCGCTTCTCGCGCGCTTTTTACCTACTACTACGACTACCCCGTCAGTATGCAAAAAGACACACGCCACTACCTTTTTGTGAGATTGCACGAAAAAAAAAGCAAATGGTTTTTCTTTTTGGATTTTTATATTATTCCCGCCATTGCCACACACGTGTAAGTTTTGTTAAATGGATTGACCACCCAACAATAAAATTTATTCTTGCCGTGTTATTGGTTGTCACAAGTAATGTAAGACACACGCGTGAGCGAGCAGGTGTGGAACAAGGCAGCAGCGCGTTCTTTAAAAAATAATTTACAGTTGCAACTCCATTTTTTCCGCATCTGCCAGTAACGACAAGGTGTTCGATAACTATGCTATATTTCTATCAGGTAATAATAGTAGGCGTATACATAATCGTAATAATAAGATGTACTGGTCGGTGCTCCTCTAGCGGAACATAATTTTTTTTCGTTGAAAAGTGGCAGAAACAGAGAAAGTGTAGGAAAAGGGGTGGGCCAGTTATATTTTAAGAGTTCTTCGGCTTTTTCCTTCTCTGGTTGGAACATTTTATTACCGTGTTCATTCATAGAAACTACATGTCTCTCCGGATAAGGATCAAATGATGCCATAAATCTGTTCACAGTTGGTTACTAAAAGTTATTGATAGGCCGAGAAACTCAAAGAGAAAAATGGGCTGACTGAAAAGGAGAAAGTGACTTGCATCATAGAACGTATAACGGGAGCGTGAGGGGAACAAGCAGCTTTTTCTTAACGATTTTTGTTTTTCTAGATATATGCTATTAGACGGAGTAGGGTAGGAATATAAATTGAAAGCTGCGTGCTACCTTGGATTGGAGTAGTTGTCGTTTCAGGCGGCTGCCAAACAAAATCGAAATTACACATCTCATTTTGTTTTTGAAAGCACTTCGCCAAAATATTAAGCAGTTCTATTGTTATTGTTATTATTATTATATTAATTTTTAATAATAATAATTCCTGGATTTTCCTTTTGAGCATGCTTGAGTGGAAAAAGGATATACCTTAAGGCCCTAACAAGAAAATTTAGTCAATAGCAGACATTAAGTCTTCCAGCTTAAAGCTGAATTATTTTAAGTGCACCCATTCTTTCTGCTCAAACAATTTTCATGCTGTCCTTGAGCTCATTTTTAAAGGTAGCTTCTAAAGCCGCGAGTATTTATCTATTCAAGGGGAAATGCTATTTGGGATATTTTATAAAAATGCGTCCTACATCTTTACAATGCTGAGGCGATTAGTATTGAGAAACCCACCAATTTGTTGTGTCTGGTAACTGAACTAAACATAAAAACCAGTTTGTGGGGGAAATGGAATGTTTTACGCATGGATTTAAAATAGGACAGTAGGCAATTCAGTATTGATTTTCTCTTTCTATCCATTGCATTATCTTACACTACACAGGTAGCCAAAAAATTATTCATAACCATACAGAAGTCAGTGTGATTAACAGGTAGACAAGTGGACTGAAAGCGATTTTTATTATTGACACGATCATATCATATGGGTATCTTTAGTTACTTGATTAACAGGTAGACAAGTGGACTGAAAGCGATTTTTATTATTGACACGATCATATCATATGGGTATCTTTAGTGACTCTGGGAAATGTTTATGAATTGGGGTATGCACACGCCTTGTTTGTTACTGACTACGACGGAAAATCCAGAAAAAAATCCTACTTTTTTCTGGGTCGTTATGTTCTCAATAATTTTCATAGTTAAGCAATTCTGTGGGTATGTAATGGTCACATACATGCATATGTGCATGTTTTTTACAAAATACGTTCTTTTTTTATGGAGAAATGAAGCTGAAATTAAATTATATAATAGAAAAGGTAATGATAAAAGTAATAACGACAATTTATACAATATTTGGGGTGTTCAGGTATATACATTGTTCCTTGCCCCGGAACTATGAGAGCTGGAATAGTACACCGTTAGCTTACATTTTTGTAACGGTTTTGTAATAAAAGGAACTGTTTCCTGGGTTATATAGGGTTATATCGCAGCTATTATACAACTTTTTTTGTAGTTCACCCTCTATGCATGTGGAGACTCGATATAAAGTGTAGATTTCTAATTTGCGTGCCTTGTCGTAATTACCCTGTTATTGTGTACATAGGCAGTCCGTAAAATGGCTCGTACTCATAAATTTCCTCTCCTCCTGTTTCATTGACCTTCTTCCTTCCTCCACTTGTTCATGTAGAACAAGTAGGGAGTATGACGGGAAAAGAATGAAAAAAGAGCAAGAACTTTTCTCGTCTGGATTGCATTTCGTTATTATTACTATTATTCTTCTCTCGCGCACCCTTCCTACTAGTTTTTGTTACGTTGGCGGTAAAATAATATTACATAAAAAAAAACTTCCACACACGCCATCAGATTTTGTCCTTAACGCATGAATATGTATGCATGCATACATGAATGTCATGAAAAGAAAACTACCTTTCCTTTTCTCTCCTTCTCTTTTTGATCCATTTTCACTTTTTAAGCAAAAGTTTTGCAAAAAAGGTAGTGTGGCTCTGGGTAATAACAGAGAGGAGTAAAAATAAAAAAGACCCCAATATTTTTATAATAGTCTACCCTACCATTACCAGCATATATTTGGGAGCCCGCGTGTCTTTCTTGTAAACGAAAACTTTTATTTAAATGGGGAAGCAATGCACGTTGTTTTGCCTGGTGGGATGTGGCGGACGCTGCACTTGTTACTTGTTACTTGTAGTAAGTAGGTAATACAGGCTTTGAAGACAAGTAAAGCCGCTTGTATGTAAAGAGGAAGTGGGCAAATTTACAAAAATGGGAATAACCGCCGTAACTGCTCTTTCTTGGCTGTGTCAAGACCGATGGAAAAAATGAGGGAGAATAAAAAAAGAGAAAAGTGTATATTTTGCATTTTTGTAACCGCTTGTTTCATGTCGGGAGAGTGGATGGGAATGCTGGGTACGTCAAAAACGGGATACGATGTGACAGGCATTTCTTTTGACTTGGAAATGAACCACATCCGCGATGAAAACAAGTTATAATTTGTGGTATTGACAATGGGTAGTCTCAGTTTTAATGCGGCGTGCCTGATGAAAGAAAGAAATAAATGGTTTTGATGACTGCAATAAAATGGTGACTGGCGTGCTTGCACATTCACGAACGGGGAAAATGATAGGGCGTTCGTACGGTTTAAGAGAAAAGGGAAATGAATATTATGTCTCCATAATAAAGCTAATATTAAAATTTTAACACGTGTGAAATATGTATAGGCTGTGGAGAAACAGGGGTGCATTTAGAAAGACAAACGCCAAGTTTTACGAAGTGGGGGTAATTCGATTTTTAACAGCCGGGCAATAAAAAGAGGAGAGGAATATTTAATTTAGTTGAGCCTTCCATTCCAATTTACATTTGCATTCAAAGCTAAAGCCTTCCTCTGCTTTTAATGGGTTATGACGTGCAAACAGAAGGGAAGATGTGTTGTCTCTTTCCTGCAGGGCTTATGAAGTGGTGATGCGAAGATGATAATAATGTTGTAATGAAATGAGTTAAAGTCATGGTGACATTTCGCTTGTCATATTTGGTTGTTGGTATACTAAAATGTATGTAACCAGGAACTCACCACAGAAAAGGAGTTCACCGCAGGAAAACAGAGTTGCAACCAAAGTAAAGTTCAAATCGTTGTGGCAGCACATTTCATCTTGATAATGACTTTCAAAACAAGCTCTAGATGTTGCAACAGTAATTAATATCCAAAACCAAAAGTGAAATGTGTTTGGTAGGAAACGTAAAGCGTAAAAGAATTTTGTAATCGCAAAATATGTAACAGGAAAATAAACAAGTAAATACTTAACTTATTTCGCTTTGACAGGGTTTTATTATGACATGTTTGACCGCTACGGGTAAATTTCAAAGGTAACATTGCGTCCATTAATTGCACATATTGGTGGAAATTATGAGAGCAATAAACTCT
>JAHZNE010000105.1:0-22103 GCA_027744055.1 Callyntrura sp. NNG-2020 | reverse complement strand
CCGCGGGTTTGTTGCTAAAAACTCGTGGGTTGGGTGATAATGGGTCGTTTAGGAATAAATGTTTATATGTGGGTTTTAATGGGCTAATATGGGTTTTAACAGTAATATTTGCACATGCATATATTTACATAGAGCTATTTGAAAGCGCGCCAAATAATACCCAATTTAAAGATACATTATAGGGCTCTTTAAAACCCACAGCCCATTTTAAACCCATCCTGGAGACTTTACCTGGGCACGATAAAACCCGGGTAATAATGGGCTACCCAGAGCATTGATTTTGCCTACCTCCTTCTCTGCTTCATTTTCATCTGTAAACAGTGGGATACAACGACACGTGCAGGTATTGTAGGGTTAGGCGCACGGAAGACGAAGATTAAAGCGTATGGTCCGATCATAAAACGTGTTTTGGGGTATGCTTTATACATATTTAGTCGTCCTACTTGTAGTAAGTTTTCCTCTACCACTTCATAATTTTCATGCTGCTACATTACATACATTTTCCATGAAAATTCCCCTCAATGCTTCTATTTATCTTGATAAACCAGTATTTTTCTGCGGATGCTCCCCGAGTTTGTAGCTGCTTTATAAGCAGAAGAGAAATGACTTTATAGCCTTTTGAGAGGTATCCTTGCACAATTTCACACTTTTTCTCCAGTGCAAGATTGTTCGCCGTGGTAGTTCAGACTGATTCAGGTGTCCTCCGAAAAATCAAAAATGCAAACTGTGGTATATCTAACATTGGTCTTGGTGCTCCTCTCCGGTTTACTTGACCCGGGGTGTTCCATGGATTTGAAGATTGTGGAACCCTTCCAAATAACGAAGAATTCCATTGTATCGCCCCTGTACAGTGAGCATGGGCTGATGAATGGAGCTCGGCAGTGCGGTAATGGAACTAGTTCGAGATTTTAGGTGCACTTTACTTTGAAATGAAGCTTAATTGTCTAATATATTTGTAGGTGGACCCGGCCAGCTAGTGCGATGGCGGTACGAAGCGTGTGATTCCAACTTGCCTGGACCTTGTGTTTTTGCGGCAAATGCAGTATATCGGGCAGAAGTTGTGTTTGTTCCCAGTGTAACCTCTACTGCTTTGGGAATGCGGGGGGAATATTTGAATCTTTCGAACAATAGTACGCTGGGTTCTTTCCTCCTCCCAAAATTGCCAGGAAGTACAGATATGGCTGGACAAGAGTATGTCATGCAGGGTAGCGGTGCCTATCCTGCTGACGTTCGGGGACAGTTGCTAAATTTGCGATTGACCTTCTTTAGAGAAAATGAAGGTCAGGTGGAATTGTGCGCAGAAGTGGATTTTGTTGTTGTTTAGTAAAATGACACTAATGCGTTGTTGTCTCCGTGCTTAGATTGGAAATAAACGAATTACAAAAGAAAACGATTTACAAATAAATACAATGTTGAGTTATGGGACTCTAGTTGGCAGAATAGTCTGTGGATTTTGTATCACGCAGTTTGTTCAGTTTGAGCACAACAAAGATATTGAAGTTCCTCAAAAGACTCGAGGCACAAATTTGCATTGTCTGTAAGCTTATCATTGCATGCCAATCAACACTCTCTATTAGTCTGTGTGCCCCAGAGAAACCGGTTTATTGCGTAAGATTTCGTCAGTTAAATAATGGTTATGTAAGTGCATGGTAGTAATTTGTAACTGTGTATACATGTTTATTTGTTGTTGGAGAGGTTCAACATTAGCAGTTGTGAGCAAAGCATGGTACATCTGTTTAAGGTGCTGCGGACAAATCTCAAAAAAGATTTGTGGTGAAACGATAATACGTTAGGCGTGAAGAAACACGATACAGGGTGGGACTCCTTCGTCAATAATAAACACAAGGGGGCTGACAGCCTCGCCAGAATAAACTGATAGGGCTTTATTTTGTATACCACTCCCGGCAAAAAGTACATACTTAACGTTTGTTGAGGAAGGAAGGACGGAGTTTAGAAAACGGGAGGAATTAATTCGGGGAGTTTAAAGAACGGCGATGAGCGTATATGTAATAGAACGTGGGGGGTCTGAGAAGATAAACCAGAGGAGGGGAAAAGGAGGAAGGAGGAAGAAGGTGAGTAGCTAAAAACGGAGAGAAGCAAGAAGGTTAAATTGGGAGAACTGGGAAATTGAATGAACGAAGGGAACGAGGGGCTTTAACGATAGAGGAGACCAGGGAAGATAGCGGACAGTGGAACCAACGGAGTTTAGCCGGGCTGGACTGTCGGTTGGGACTACATTTTTCCCTTTCCCCTCTTTTCAGGTACTAATACACATCGTTATGACTTCCAATTGTATTTAATTAACGAAGCGGGCGTTCTTCTAGGTCTTTGTTTTAAATAAACTTTGTGGAGCACAGGAATAACGACTTATTGCTACCTAGAAAAAGTCAATGTGTATTGCGAAAGTACCGGCATTTTGTCCGGTGGCGGGTTACTAGTATGGAAACTAATGTGAAAATGCCATCAATATTTTTGTTTACATTAAAGGAGACCAATTCGTTGTAACACACACATTCTCCGAATCTGTGAACATTTTCCTTCATTTAAATCCATTAGTTCCCTTTGTCGAGACGCCCGAAACACAATGTTTGTGTTAACTAGTTACTTTATTCTTGCCATTTATAGGACCACGAGAAAATATACAGGTCGTAGATCAGTATATTTGGTACCACATTTAGAGACATTAAACTGACCAGAACATTTAAGGTCACGTTTAGTTGAACAGAAAAGTATATTAAGCACAGCTAAGAGTTTAAACAACGAAAAATATATTTGGGTGGAACAAGATTGGAACGACTCTCTACTAGTTAGACCGCCTGTAGGGGCGGTATCGCGAAACCGGTCTTGGCGTTTACTATTGATTTAAATTCAACATTATTAACGTGCGGATCTAATATTTTCCGAACAACATGGAATACCGCCCACGACGTATTACAGGCAAATGTCTAAATGCATGGCGAGCTCTGCTGCTCTGTAGCTCTGCGCTGAAGTAATCTTTCAAAATTTTTGGTATACTTGTGTAGCTTATTTTATAATTTTGCAATATCCAGGTAGATGTCTAAAGAATACAAAACACGAGACAGACATTGAACAAGTTAGTCAATTGGATTCATTAGGCGAGAAATATAAAAAACATGTCTTGTGATTAGATTTTAAGATATGCCTTAGGAAGTACATCTGCCTGCTGATGAAATTTTAAAAAGTTAGGCACAACAGAAGCAACTCAGCCCTGTGGACAACTATGCGGTTGGTCAGCTAAAGAAGCGTATATTACATACCAGGAGGTCCGCATTAGCATTGACTCTTTATTAACTGACGACGACTGACTGGCTCAATAATCATTTTTCCCGATTATTACACAAGAATCCATCAGAGGTTGAATTGCGACTACTCTTGGCCAACTACAAACTCTCACTAAACCAAAACTGCGAACCAACTCGCATTTCTCTACTCAATCGATTACAAACGTAAAGACAAAAGAGCACAATTTCATAATTTTAAATCTCGCTCCACAGAACAATTTAATGCACACAAAAATACATATTACGAAAAATCATACACAACATGATAGTACAAACGTCATAAAATATACGGGAAATACGGTTACATATCACCAGCGTATTTCCATAATATATAGTGCAACAACATGAATATGCTATGCATTGATACAATGGAAAGGAATTAAACAGCGTTAGTAAAACGTACGTATGCTTCATAAATATTAGTGGGACGGCTTTTAGGAAATTCCACTTATTATATGAAACGACGTTAATTTTGTCATTTCATTATGCAGCAAAGCGAAAAATGAAATCTAAAATGTCAGCAAAGCGTCAATACTGTGGGCAAGTATTTTGGAAAAGTAATTAACTTTGGTGTCTTGAGTAAATTTGGTCTGAGCCCAGTAAATTGCAATAGGCTGTTGAGATTTGAGATGGCGCTGGTAATGCTTCAAATGCTCCTTGTTGTATTTATGCTGCAGATACTCTGCCTTCCACCGTTCCAACAAATTATGGCTATATTCATAACATATGATGGCTTGCGGTAGCGCCCCTAGAATGAGCGCTGATTTCCCAGTATGCGACGTGCAAACTGGTGAAGTTTTGTTTGAAAGTCGGCCAATTCATAACATTCATCGTGAAGAATTTTAAATAATCGTATGTATAGGACCGCTAAAAATAGCAAGTTGACGTAAAATACGCCCAAGTACTTTTTTTCAAAGTGAGAATGACATACGCTTCTGTACAATAGGTGAACCACAGTGACAATGCAAAAGGAAAATACAATCAGGTGACAATACAGCTTGTATAATTTTCTGAATTTCGTTTCGGAATGGAACTTTTCGTTGACGGGGTCAGGGGTAATCACGAACGTGTACAGAATTTCGCCGTAACACATATTCTGCAATTCTTGTGCTTTCCAAAAGAGCGGACTTGCCATAACTGTAGCGTTTTTGCTTCTGCAAAACTTTTAAACTTGACCAATATATGTAAAGGGAATGCCGATGCAAATGACGCTATGATAGTGTCTACATCAGTAAGTCCTGTATGACAAAAACAATTTGTTGCCAAGCAACGCTTGTCATACTAGACAAACAGTTTAAAACGTCATTAATTTCACTTTGTATTAATGTGATCGCCGTGCTTCTTTCTTTTATAAATTGAGGGGTAAAAACGTCATACAATGGCAAAATAGCTACATTCTAAAATAGTCATGTAGCCAGAATTGTTATTTGCTTAAAAATAATCAATTTTACTGCATTGAAAACTCCCAAACAAAAGAAAGCCTTACACGAATAATTGAGCGCATGGACAGTGGTAAGTAATATCGTAGCCAACTACAAAAATTGTTGTTCAGTTTGCTTGCAGGACATATCAATGTATTAACCATGCATAGTAATTAAATTCTTTTATTTTAAAGCCTGCCTTTTGAAACTAGAACATGCTCGAGTATCATATTTTTTTAAAAATAATTTTAATTTTTAAAATAATGGTTTTCTTGTTAATATTAAACGAATTAATTGATATTTGAATTGTGAAGCATTTAAATATCTAAAAATTGCGTAAGCTCTGCTCTTATGTTTAGAGTAGAGTCAATATGTACGTGTAAACCAGAAAAATAATTTGTTTTTATTATTCATGGAATATTCATATTCTAACAATATTTAATTACGGCGCACGTTGCTATCATTTATTTCCCGTGTTCTATACCGTTGTGCCACTTCAATATAAATTATTGTTTTGTATGGAGCTTCATTTTGCTTCAACCACAAATTCAAATAAAGTGTCGTCAACTTGAGGTCCTTTGCTGGTTTCATATGCAATTAAAACTCAAAAACAATTTAGTTTGGGTGGTTGGAATACGTAACTAATACAAAATCAATTATTTACTGACTGGCTCTAGTTGTGAACAATAAAAACCTGGTGAAATAGAAACTATGTGACCGTACAATTGAAAAACTCACATTTACATTGAAACAAAATCTAAACAAAAGTGTTGCTTCAGAATAATCTAACTACGTGTTAAACTACGTATTCATTATAAAAGCTTTGCAATTCACATGCTTTTGTGGTCATCCCTAATTTGGTTAGTGTAATGCAACTGGTTGAAAGCACCACAAGTGAAATGATTGGTTTTTTAGCACTGAGGCAAGTTGTACTTTCAACAAATGGTGCACCAACAATTAGACCACAGAGGATATTATATAACATAACAACTGAAGCAAAAACCATCTCAAGATTGCAACGATGTATTTTGTCTGTTTGATTGCGGCAACGTTTGGAAAATAATAGTCCGTCACAAAGTAGGCCGGATTAAGTTCTAGTAGAATGAACAGCATCGGAACTACGAAGCAATTTTTTCTGCACTTCAAATTTGCAAATTGTTTTTTTGATTACGTGCTCAAAATTTAATCAGGACAGTTTAATAAACAATATGCCATATTGCAGAAGTGAAATAAATGAATTGTATACGCCTGTAGGGTTCTCAATTCCGGAAAGCCATTAGTTTCATTTATTACGTTGGTTTGCCAAATTTTCACTTTCGAATCCTGGCTTACCGCAAGATAATGAGTGAACTAGGTAATTTTAGTAATGTAAGTCATTATTTCATGTTCACACGAAATAGTATTAAATTATACTATACTAACAATGGGTTTTAAAGATGGGAAAGTGTATATCTTCAGAAATAGTTTTGTAATTTTATCCCATTTATGACATGCAGTTCCTGTTGTTGTCTGCAGCGTCGTTGCTGTCTTTATCATATAGTATTAAATTATACTATACTAACAATGGGTTTTAAAGATGGGAAAGTGTATATCTTCAGAAATAGTTTTGTAATTTTATCCCATTTATGACATGCAGTTCCTGTTGTTGTCTGCAACGTCGTTGCTGTCTTTATCAATAGTTTATTTAACTTATTCTGCTAGTATCAATTTGAATAATAAAAAAGAAGTTTAAATTATTTCAACTGCTTTGGCAGCATATAACAGCTTGGCCAGGATCAACGTTTAAAATTGATTCTATTGCTGAATAAAAGCGTTTTACACTAAATACGAAATCATTATGTTCTTATGATCACACCACTTTTGTGGTCTTTATTATTTATCTGATGCAATTTAACTTACGAACAAGAAGCAATTGGAAAGCATTTACTTTAACGTCGTCCAATCAAGCAAAAGCAATTACAAGGTCCAATCATGTGGTTTAAGGGGAACTACATAGAACTCTCCCACATTTGTACCGTTTGATAAAAATGCATTAATTGCATTGTTTAAAAACAAATATTTATTTTTATGGCGGTACTAAAACCCAATTAAACTAAATATCGGCGTTACAGTAATTCGATCAGTTTAATTTAAAATATTTATATGGTTGGAATGATCATTTCTATGAACAAACAGGCTAGATTCTCCTTATATACAAACCGCTGTATTTTTGTTTCTTAGCGTTCAAATAATGAGATTTGACGTACCCCGACGAAATTATACGATTTACTGCTCCGAAATCAGTGTAATTTGTTAAGTATATTTAACCTATGCAGATAAGGAATGCAATTTGCGTTCTAATATTTTAGGAGTAGTTATTTTTGCTTACAAATAAACATTTTTACTAAGCAAGACAATATTAACAAATCAATTTACCATGACATACGTACAAGTGTTTTTGCATGACGTACAAACATCGACACGTACAACAAAAGTAAGAGATATTTCTAAAATTTGCATATCTACATACTCTAAATTATTTATAGCTTGATAGCATATTTTTAGATATTATTTGAATCGTGCAAAATTTTGCGAATTCTTTGTGAGAATATTTTGGACTACCAATGAATGTACAGTTAATCTTTTATTGATTAATATACGTGTGACATTTTCAAATGGCTTTGACATTGCTTTAATAAAATGACACGAGGTGTTAATTGCTAGAGAACTGTTCCTTGTAACTGCTTTACCTGATATATCATGTAGCAGACATGAACCTGCTTTCTCATGAAAAAAATAAAACAAATTTCGTATTCAAGGCACATAGATTTAATAATACTATTTTGTAAACATTTGAAATTGTAATATAAGCAAATACATTATATTTGTAAATATATTGAACATATGTGTATATCCAAATGTCAATGCGCTAAAGAAAATTCTTAGAACAAAACCAACAAGTTGACCGTATATTCAATAACGAAGGAATAAAAGTTTGCTTTCGTGATATTATCAAATATCGCCATTCCATAATAAAATGCTATTGCCCGCTGGGCCCGAATTCGTTTCATCCAATAGCGCCTATCCTCTTTAAGCTTTTCAGCTTTAAACCTCCATTTCGTGATAAGATTTTTACTGAGCTCAAAGCAAAAGATCATGCTCCGTAACGTCTGTTCAAGAAACAGATACGCCAAAATGGCCAGGATGACAAAAATGACGTAGACAAAAACTGGAAATGCTTTTCTACCTTCAATTACGATCCAGTTGATATTCACCAATATTATTATAAATGTAAAGTACCAGAACCCAATGATCCACCTTTTGTGGTCATGACCAATTTGGTTAATGCAATGCAACCGATCGAAAGCATCAATTGTGAAACGATTGGGTTCTTTAGCGCTCAGGCTAGTTGTGCTTTCAACAAATACGGCAGTTATAATTAAACCACCGATGGAGAGATACAAAATTATATGAAACGCTTGAATAGAAAACAACTGAAGCAACATCCATCTGAATATTGCAATGATGTACTTTGTGTTCTTGTTGGCGGCAACGTTGGGAAAATAATAGTCCATTACCAAGTACGTTGGATCAAGTTCTAAAAGTGTGAACATCAATGGAACCACGAAACAAAGAAGCATCCCGATGAATGCAATGACAAGCATTAGTAGTCCCACAGCGTCGTAGGACTGTCCACTTGACATATTCCTGGTCTCTGTCAAAAAGATATTTGTATTTTAACAAAAGAGACATTAGAACATAATAAATACAACCAACCTTACCTCTACGTAATAAACTTATTATGGAAGGTGATCGTCCTTTATTTTTGCATTTTAGAAACAAAAAATCGTAATACTTTGAAAGTGAGTTTAGAAACTGCGAGNATAAACTTATTATGGAAGGTGATCGTCCTTTATTTTTGCATTTTGGAAACAAAAAATCGTAATACTTTGAAAGTGAGTTTAGAAACTGCGAGCCAAGCACTTGCGAGTACACGAGAAAAACGTGATACATAATTAGGTACATGGTAACCCCTAGACATGTAATTATATATATCATATTAACAAAGAACGGAATTTTAGGGTTTGCCTGTGTAATGATCAGTGCGGATAACATGTATAGAATGCCAGCAAATGTGGTTATACAAAAGGGAATTATTTTTTTCGATTTATCTACCACTACTTCTCGTATATCGGGGTTTATAGCAACTGGTGTTTTGTATGGCAACAGGTATTCGTATATTTTATTTATTAATTTAACTACTTCTACTCGAAGTGGTGTAGCCATTTTTGTTATCTGTTTCTACTTTCAACTTTTGACGGTAGAATTATTGTATGAAAATGTTTTACTCTTTAAGTACTGTTAATGCAAGATATGTCTTTATTGTCCAGCAGCGAGAAATATAATGTACTTGACAAAAAATATTGTAGCAAAAATTTTTGAACTGTTTGACAAAGCAGTAATTACTTATTTTTCCAAAATTACTTTTGTTGTTTGATGGGTTTTTAAATTATTTTATAATTAATTTAATTAATTAAATCCCACTGTAGGCGGAGTTGCACAGAAATTGCCAAATTAAAATTGTGTATTTTAATGGTATTTAAACCAAACCAAATGTAACAAAAAACCATCACAAATAATAAACCATGTTTGTGCAAAAGGAAAACTAATTATGTATTTGTAATAGTCTTTTAATACCAATTTGTTTAGTAATATTTCTTCTGTCCTTTAAATTTGCAATTTGTGATTTTGATTACTTGCTCAAAATTCAGTGAGTAAAACTTAATTGACCCCTTCACTATATAGGGGATCATACATATATATGAACATTTCATTTTGCACCGTGTGACGCCATCGGAAGTGGTTTTACTTGAAGATCACTTTTCCTAAATTTTCAGGGCCAATTTACGAATTTAGCATATAAGTTGACGTATGTAAGACATTTAATTAAATATAGTTTTACAAATTCATGGGGACGTCTATCGAGATCATATACCCATTAAATATTCAACATACCGAGCGCAAAATCTCTTTCATATTTTCAACATATTAAGCAAAAACATATTTTCGAAAACCATTTTCCTTCGTGAGAGTTTACACTTACCATATCGAAGGCCCTGTGGTTCCCACGCATGAACCCATTCGTCAGAGATATTTGTTCCACTGCAATCAGTACAAAAAACTGCATATAGCGAAATCCAACTTTACGCCATTCCCGATGTGAGCCGAAGTAGTTTACCTGTAATTAGCCCGTCTGCCCTAGTTTTCAGCATTGTAGTAAACTATAGTGGATAGTTGAAAAAACCAAGGAGTGTGCATTATGAGATGCATAGTTAGGTACGTGTTTATATTTCGTTGTACGGTTTACACTTTTTGAATAAAATTCCTTCTTTCAGTTCATTTACTATTCGAGAGGCAACCTTTCTCCTTTCGCCCATTTGCCTTAAAACGTCTTGGTGCCATCGTAGTACTAGTAGATACTAAATAAATATAGACTCTTTAAATAAGGGACTGTTTAATAAAGCACTAGTTTATGTAGCTCTTAGTCCGAGCAACTATGATATGCCATTGTATGGCAAGCAATTATTTAGAACTAGTTCATGTTAAAACGAATGCAAATTAAAAAAGAGATTTCTATTCACTTAGTTGCTTACGATTTAAGGAAAAACGGCCTGATACGAAATTATGTCTTTATTTTTTAAATATCGAGTTTTATAAGGTCACGCTAGAACGTTTTAGTCCACTTATTGTCCACCGATTCTTGTTTTAATTTATTGTGGTTTGGTAACTATGATATTAATATAACAGTTTAATATTAATGGCCTAATTTGGCTAAACATTTTTCTTTGATACGGTCATACTACAACATAATACAAATACCACATTTATAGTTTAATTTAATGAAATTATAGTGGATAACTGTGTGATATATGTATGGAAAACCTATTTCGTGGTCCTCGTAAGATCGGTAATTTATTGTTTAAACATTTCAGCAGATATACGCTATTTACTTTGATAATCCGAAAATTGTAAAAATTGCTTCCTAATGTTCTGGAACTATTTGTGGGTTACATAGAAACTATTGCATGGATATTATGATTTCTTTTTAATAGACCAAGCACGTTATGCTGACCTGTAGTATCTAAAATTTGTGTTTCTTTAACATTTTAAATTAGCGACATTACAGATATAGCAATAGGGTCCTAATTTCGTTTCATTATATATATATGATTTTTGATCTAGTAATGATGTTAATGAAAATTGTACTTATGTTAAATTGTGCTTCCACCAGTTATTAAAAATAATGTTCACATATTACAATAATGATCGTTTCAAAGTAATGTGGAATAGAAAAATTGACAAAGTCACGAAGACTTTAGTTACAACAGGGTGTGTCTTTCATTGATTTAACTTTTGCTGATACTGGGCACATCTTCAGTGTTACTGGAAAGCTTGTTAAACATCAAAGTAGCACCGCTGTAATAGAAAACGTACGATTCTGAAACTTATAATCTTGATTTGATTTGATTTGATTGCTTTATTGTCTGTCATTATCAGAGAACTGCTTTTCATAATGTGACATATAACAATTATATCCTATATAAGCTACAAGTAATAAGTCAAGTAAAAGTAGTAAAAGTTAAAGTAAAGTAATGTGGAATAGAAAAATTTACAAAGTCACGAAGACTTTAGTTACAACAGGGTGTGTCTTTCATTGATTTAACTTTTGCTGATACTGGGCACATCTTCAGTGTTGCTGGTGAAGCTTGTTGAACATCAAAGTAGCACCACTGTAATAGAAAACGTACGACTCTGAAACTTATAATCTAAAGTAGAAACGATGTATAGCAGTATCTAATAAAGCGGGCACATATTCAAATTTTATACAAATATGTCAATTCTACGTCTATTTTAAACTTTGCAAAACAGTTAAAGGGATTTTGGGTCATTTGTTAGAATGGAGCAGTTGGTTATTTTGGGGGCGACACAAATTCTAGCAGACAAACTTTGTTTTTTGCTTATTGTAAAGCTGTAACCAACGTCGGGTTTATTCCTTTGCCGGAAATATGAACTAACACTTTCGTTCTTATTTGTTTGTATCAGTGTCAACCAAAACAGTCCACGTATAAATAATTTTATTAAAGATGGCATCTGTGTTGTGTTGGAAAGTGATTCAAGCCTCAAATAAAGCATTTGACTTACTTCTTCGTTATCCTACTCCACTTTTAATGAACCCTCAAACTCGATTAATACATGTCGAATCCAATTATCGAAAACTAATTCCTCTTCTACTAAATATTTTTACCCTTTTGCTGTTTTATATATTTTCTATCGTCACCCCTGCATTTTTAGTCGGGTACAACTTTAAACTTCCTTCGTACATTCTAATAATTAATGTAATGATGTATGTCGTAAATTTTGCCATAGTGATAATTTTTGGCATTGTTTCTAAAAACGCTAAAGTTACATGTTTGCAATATTTCAACACTTTTATAAAATCTAACAAGAGAAGAGGAACTACGTCGGCAAGCAGATCTAATAGGACTTCTATGTTTACTTTATTAAAAAAGGGTAGCATTTTTATATTAAAAAATAATCATTTCAAAAACATATATTATCTTTGATTTTAAACTTGTTGACAGAAATCTGTAATTACATGCGAGGAAGGCCATATGATAATGTAGGACTTGCTTTATTTACGTTCACTCTACTCTACATTGTAGACGCCTTAACCACTCCCTATTTTTACGTTTCCAATGGATTGGATCCAATAGTTTCTTTAATTCAAAACTACATAAGTAATAGAATTGCGTGCCGTCTTCTTACCCTTGGAAGACTGGCATGGATGCAATTGTACACAATGGAACTAGCGCGTATCTATGTATTTACAACAAATTGGATTGTGATTATAGTTGATTTATATGGGGAACACCTGAAATGTATCAAAATGCGACCCTTGCAACCTTCAACTCTGCGTCATTTCAGGGAACTGCATTGCATTCACCCAATGGGATTGGATTGCTTTACATCGGTAACGAGCATTTCCCTGATTTCTGGTGTGGTGGGTATGATTACATGCAGCTGGGTAGTGGTTTCATGCTGGAATGTTCTTCAATTTGACTTGTACCTCACGATATTGTTTTACGACGTGTTGACATATGTTCTGATGCGAGAATTCCTCTTAGCAATTGTAAAAATTTATGAGCAGAGTGAAGTTTTACTGAGGAGATGGAAGCTGGAAACAAGAGTAATTTTTCAATCTAGGTACATGAAAAAACAAATTTACACACAAAGAACTATTAAGTTTTACTACGGCATGGCTATACTTGAAAGGGGAACCAAAATTAATTTATGCAACTTCGTCGTTGAAAATACTATAAGTCTACTTTTATTTCAAATATGATGCCTGTAATAATTTATGAAGACAAGCTTTTTTAGCAAAACCCCATGTAATGTTTTCTGGGGTTTGGCGTTAACTAACGCTGGCCACTTTTCACCCGGCCATCCAAGCACCATTTTTACAGCCGACGTGAATGTTTTCGAAGGGGTGAACCACTGACAGGAGACACTTATTATCGTGTTTTTCCCCGGAAAACGCATTTTTTCGACATGCATATTTTTCGCAATATGTCATTGGTACGCGAATTTGAAATAATTATGCACAATTATTCACATCGTATTATGTAGGTCTATAAAACATTATTTTTTTATTTTCACCAATTATAATAGTCAAATATAATAGAAATGAATACAATGTAGGATTTTGTACTTTACCTCCTACGTCGCGGGTTTAAAACACTGTGTGGTGCTTTGGAGATATTGGTAAAGCTTGGTGTGGCTTCGTCATTCATTATTATATATTGATGTTATTATTACAGCATAATTTTCTATGTAAGCTCCGTCTCTCTTTTTCTACGGGTAAAAGCATTTCAGCTAGGATCCGGAGTAAAATGCATTGTTGTTACATTTGATGACAACATACTTGTAAGTACTTCGTTGCTTGTTAGCAAGATGGTCGTACACCAATTGTGTATACGAGCTACACCAAATTTCCTTTTTATTCTCCTTCATCATATAATTTTCCTTCATTTTTGAGCTTAAAGTATTGCTAAGGTATTCATTTGTATGTAGCAACAAAAAAACTGTGCGCACCAAAGTGATTTATTAGTACTAGACAGAAACATAAATGCATTTTCATTTGGCATAACTATTTTTCTATTAGCATATGTAAATGCGACGAAAAAACATTGCAAGCATGCCATTAAATTTAGGAAAAATATATATGTCAACAAAATGCGTTTTGCTGGGAAAAACACGGTAAAAAGTGCCCCTCGCGGAAGTTTACCCGCCCTCGAAAACATTTCCGGTTGGCGGGGGGAAATGGCGTTTGGATGGCCGGGTACAAAGTTCCCAGCTTTGATTGACCCGTCTCCCGTTTTCTGTCACATATACAAACCAAACAAAAGTTGTTTGGACTTCTTTACCCAGGATTACTCTACGTAGTATCTAAATATATTTCGTAAAATACTTAAAAATGACAAATAATCAAATTCTCAGTATAATTATTTTTATCGTATTTAAAGCAAGTTTCCGAGTCTAGTAATACAATACATCAGGTACAATAATAACTTAATAATTAAAATTTGTTTTGGATGCTTAAAAGAAAGAATGCAATTTGGATCATACAAATAAGTAATACAAAAAGTGTTGTGATATTAAATGAGCGGTGTAAATAAAAATAGCGGTTAAAAATGGCAAACACTTACTATTAATTGAACAATATATTGAAAAGAAGTATGCGCACCCAAGACAAATGCAATTATGACATCAACAATAAATCTATTGTGTGGTTAATAATTCTTGAATAAATGTGAATTTTCGTTTCCCGCTCGAACTTTGACATCCCATATTTGAAGGTAATAGGACGTTGAGCCAACACCCGTTTTCGAAGATATAACTGGTTTACCTGCAAAGGCAAATCCGCCTTCCACCGCCCCAAAATCCCTTTGCTACACTCACAGTTTTCAATTACAGCAGGCAATGTGATGAACATGGAGGCATATATCGCCAGTGTAAAACACGTCAACAACAGATAAGTTGGCAGGGGGAGAACAGTATCCAATTGCAAATTACGAGAATGGGGACACCCGCCGAAAGTAGAACACCTGCGAACCATTTGATGTAGTCTCCACCGATCTGGCTAATGCATTGTAGGTGACAGTAAACCTGGACGACAGAAAACTGCACTGGTCTCGTTTTTATGTTTGCCAGGCATTCCTTGTACACCGCCGGCAATGCTACAAGCAGCATGGTCATGAGGCCAATATCGCGCGTTATTTCCATTACAACCCACTGTGAAAAAATAGCGTACAGAATCCCAACACAAGTTTAGCCCCATAGACTTTTAGAACATTGGGGAAACAATATGCTACCAGAAAATTTAAAGGACTTAATTCTAACAGAACGTAGAGTATAGGAGTAACTAGGGTTAATGCAACAAACCATGCATTCAAAATTACTAGAACAACACCCAGTCTGTCATACGGACGTCCTTGCATCAGCTTGACAAGTTCTACAAAACGAGATCAACACTGAATAGACAACATAAATATAATTGGTAGTGATGATTAGATTACGATTTTACCACTAACCTTGTTTTAGTAAAGATCCAATTGACTTCGAAGGTGTTCTACGCCTAACAACAGGAGGGGGTGACATCTGATCTAAAAATCTAAGTAAAGAGTTATAATATTGCAAACCAAGTGCTGTGGAAGAAATGCACAACATTATGTAAGGTATGAAAACAAGAACAATTGTGGGCAATGCCAGTGCATGAAGTATGATTACTACACGAGGTAACGTGAACTTCCCCTGTATAACAGCCAAATAACCAATAATTAGAACCAGAACAAAATACAAGGATATAAATACGAGGAAACAAAAGTAAGGTAGTAGCTTGCGGGGACATCTCTGTATTTTTAGTTGTCTACTGTAATGATCCACAGTGAACGGTGCTGGATATCGCAAAAAGAAACGGAAATATTTTTCATTAAGTTCGAATGCTTTCCACGTAAGGAAGGATATCATGATGGGATATAGTAAATAAACGACGTATGTGGTTGTGTATATCAAGAGAAGACAAATATGAGCGTGTAGTTATTTATGGGCACAATTTCAGACTGATTAGGTTCATTTAGTTAGACACAAGTTGTTATGTTCCTTACCAGAATTTATGCCGGAGCTGTGCGATGGAATAGCTTATGTTGTCAGTTATAGCGGAATTGTAATGAAATATCAAATAAATTGGTTTCTACCGTGCACCTATGCATTAATACACACTCCCCTATTTTAATGGCATTCGAAATGAGTTTAAACATTTTTATGTTATAGCAAAACTAAATTGTTTGTTGAAAATGTCATATCCAGCAAACTTGCTATGTTCCCAGTGTATGCACGAATATTGTTCTTTTAATATGCACAAAAAGAAGTGACTGGACAAATAAACTGTTCATATGGACCAGCACACTATTTATTACATCTCCAAGTTCTATAATACCTGTATATGCATTTGGAATTGACTGATACCTTTTTTATTTTTGACGAAATACTTTTCCAGGAAACAATATTTCACCAGTTTGAACAAAGTAGTAATACAACATCATGAAATTTCAAAATAACATGGAATATACGGTAGCTGCTTTCGCACTAGTATATTTAATTTGAAGTAGCATTACCTGCATGGTCCACTTCATGTTGAAAAAATAGTTTTTCGATCTATTCGCAGGACAAGCTAAAGTAATTGGAAGCTAGTAGAGTCTATAGGTAAATCATTCAATTGATTTTTCAGCTATGCATTACCATGATCAACAACGTCTCTGAATCATTCCGGCGCCAATTTTCTTAGAATGGGCTGTAAGTTAAAAAAAGAAATTTGCATTTTCATTGCAAGCACGTGCCGAAGCCGGACCAATACATGTAAAAGGAATGCCGATGGAAAATGACGCCATGATGGTGTCTACCTGAGTAAGCACTGTAGGACAAAAAACAATTTGTTGTCAAGCAACGCTTGTCATACTAGACAGACAGTTTAAAACATCATGAATTTCACTTTGTGTTAATGTGATGGTGGTGCTTCTTTCGTTTCCAATTAAAAGAAAAAAAACGTCGTATGTGGATAAAATAGCTACATTCTAAAATAGCGGATGACGTAGCCATAATTCTGAAAACGGCCGAACCACAGAAAACCTTCAACGAATGATTGAGCGCGTGCACAGTGGTAAAGTATTTTCGTAGCCAACTGCAAAAAAATGTTGTTCAATTTACTTGTAGGACATATCTATGTATTTACTATGCATAGTAATTGAATTCTTATATCGTAAAGCCTGCCTTCCCCAACCGGATCATGTTAGAGACTCATGTATTTTTCTTGAAACATTGTAAAATGTAAAAATAATGGTCTTCTTGTTTTCTATTAAACGAGTTAATTGATATTTGAATTGAGGAGCATCTAAAAATCTGAAAATCGCATAGGCTCTGCTCTTATGTTGAGAGTAGAGGCAACAAGTACGTATAAACCAGCAAAGCAATTTGTTTTTATTACTCATGGAATACTGGTATTCTAATAATTAGACTGTAAAATTTTATGTTTTTGCATGTTTTCGATGCGTTCACCGATCAAGCTAAGATTAAGTATGTATCCATATCTCGCCAAAACAAGTCGTTTGAGAGACACTTATTTTTGCATACTTTGCATATTTTGGCGTTTTTGTGTATAAACGCATATTCAGACCTAAATAGACGTATATTTGCATAATTTGCTTTTTATGATGAACTTTTAAAGATTGTAGACTGCGGAGACGCTATACTGCCGTTGTAAATTTTTTATCAGGTGCAATCGTTAAGTTGGAATCTCGAGCTATTGCTGTGGTGGAAGGAATAAAACTAATATCAGAGTGCAAAACACAAGCCAGCCGCAATGAATCAAAAACCGGAAGTGTGATTCGGGAAACTTTACACTCTGTTCTTCAAAATAACTCAGACTATGGGATAGTAAAATTTCTGCTAATCTGAGGGGAGACTACGACTCCACCCAGATAAGTAATAGTATATTGAAAAACTGTTTAGCTTTTCCCAATTAGCAGCATTTTTCCTCACTAACAATTAAAGCAAGCCGAAAATTCAATTTCATTTCCATATTTCGTCCTGACAGTTTATTTCGTACAATTAATTTATTCTGGTAAAAATCACATAAAAATCTATTCCATTAACAATGACTAGGGCCAGCGTGGAGCATATAAAGCATATAAAGAATATATCCGAAATAATATGTGAATAGCTCACATATTTTAATGTGCAAATGTCTGTAGTACGACACAATACCTATTTCCAAAATTTGAAAAGCACATAAAGCATCAGAAAGCATAAGTAGCATCATTGAGCATAAATCGTCAATTTTAAGCATAAATTGCCAATTTTGAGCATATGTAGTCAAAATTAAGCATTTTCAAACATTATTTTATAAACATTTCAGGCCGCTGTACATAAATAACAGTAAAGGACATTGAGTGAGCTTGCCGCCAGTTATTAAATAAAGGCAACGACTGGTAACGATGCACAGCTGCACTATATACTTAATAGTCATTTTCACAACATTTGCATGTGAAGGCAAATTCGATTTATATTTAACCAAGAATTTAATCAACAACATTTGTACAGAAAGGTATACAGTGGTAAGTTTGGACCAGTAACCGATTCTTACGATCAGTTTATTTCGTACAGTAAATCACCGGAAAATGGGAAAATCCGAGGCTACTATTTCTCAACGAGTACGGGAGTTTCCAAATTCAGGTTTAATAAACTTAGGAGACAAGTTATTTTGCACATTGTGTGCAGTAAATATTGACTTTACCAAAAAATCAAAAGTGACATATCATGTGCGTGGACCGAATCATCAAAAAAGGCTTGGTACGAGTGCGAGTTTTCATTTATTTCTGGTCTGCTTATTATTCAAATGTGAATTGTGATTTATTTTATTTAGGTACGACATCAATTCAGGTGCCATTGAAGGCATCAATTGATAAACAACAAGTAGCAAAATCGGTATGGGGAAACTTTGTCAGCGCATTTGTGTCCGCAGGAGTTCCATTGCACGCTGTATGTCACACAAATGTGCGGAAGTGGATTGGGGATAACATCAAATCAGGTATTACCATGCCCGCGGAATCCAGCTTACGGAGATTGTTATTATCTGAGGCGGAAGCAGATATCATCCAAACCAAAAAAATCTGCCGGTACAGATGTATAACTTCATAATCGAAGCTAACTCAGTATTCATTCAGTACTAATTTATTTAGCTAATAATTTAATCTCCAGAGACGAGAAGGTTGTTCTCATGTTAGATGAATCTCAAGATTTTCGGAGCCGAAAAATCGTGAATGTACTGGTCGCTCCTGCTAAACCCGGATCCTCATTTCGTTTAGTTTCGGCAACGGTTGTTGACACGTGTAATGCAAACACAATGGTACAACAAATGATTGCTGCTCTACAAAAACTTGAGGTGCCTTTACAAAATGCTGTTGCAATGGTGACCGACAACGCCCAGTATATGATATCAGCCGGTAAAACCTTTAGTCAGATCGTGTCGAGGTAAAATAAATGTTTTCATAACATAATAAAATAAATAGTGCTAAAATAAATATAAAGTGTTAAAATATAATGTGGAATATTTTAGTTTTATGCATTCCACCTGTTGGGCCCACATTCTTCACCTAGTGGCGGAAAGTGTTAGAGGTGAAATGGAAAATGCTGATGCATTTATTGCCAATGTTAAGTGCTGCTTAGTTAGGGCCCCAGAACGAAGAGAAAAGCTATTTACAGCTTTAGAAAACCATGGATTTGAGAAAAAACTACCTCCAGTCCCTATCATTACTCGGTGGAATACGTGGTTGGAAGCAGGTCATTTTCACTATGCGCATTTTGTGGCACTACAAACTTGGATCGAAGCTTGTCCTGGCGATAGTGTTGCGATGATAAAATTAAAAGATCTCGCTGTAAAGGATGAGTTGAAACGAGAGCTAAAAGAAATATTTGACATTTATCCAAATTTGTCTGCAGCAATTAGAAAACTGGAGTCCAGCGACATTTTGCCATCCAGTGTTCATTTGGAGCTGCAGTCTATATGCGGGCTTTTAACAACGTACCCCTCTTTGCAAGCTGGTTTTCTAAAACTAGAAGAGTACTTAGAGGGAAAACACCCAAGCGCTACGTTCTGGAAAGAAGTAGAGTATTGTGACCCTGTGAAATCGTTTAAATATGCGGACAAAGTAGCTGTTCCCGAATCAATAAAAGCTTTGAGTTCTACTCCTATTCCGCAGAGTGAAATATATGCTTACAAATGTATTTGTAAAGATTTTGTAGCGTCCGACGATTTCAATTTGGTGCAATTTTGGCGTAACCAGAGGCGAGACCTACCAAACCTCAGCAAATTGTGCCTAGTTGCACTTTCGATTCCACCTAGTAGTGCCGAAGTGGAAAGGTCATTTTCGTCGTTGAAACGGTTGCTTGCACCGAATAGGGGTTCTTTGACGGAGGAAAATTTAGATGCACATTTACGAATTCAGTATAACAACAGAAAAATGCAGACTCCGGAAAACACGCCAACGGAGATACTGGAGTCAGACTCAGACGATTAAATAAGTTTAGCCCATTTTGTCGTTACAATTATTGCTTCTTTTTAACGGTTTAAAAAATGATAGTAAAAACAGTGAAAATAGCTAATGTTCCTGTTTAAAAATAATTTTTGAGGAAAAGCATATGAAAGCATAAGTTGGGAAATCGAAAAGCATAAGTTACTAAAAAATAAAGCATATTTTGAACGGCCCTAACAATGACCATGGAAATTCAAAAGTAAAAATTGATTTTGCATACATATTACACATGAAAATCAGAATATATGATAGCCTTTATGTTATTAATTTCTGGGCACGTGAGTGCATAATAGAAGTTATTGCCTTTAGCATGTTGTCCGTCCGTCTTTGTGTGTGTGTAAACACGAATATCTCAGAAACTACATCGAATTTCGAAATTTTATTTGCCCCAGTTCCCAGCAGCTTGGTACTCGCGCACCTTATACAGCACTGCAACGTTCTGCTAAATCTGGCAACGACTAGTTAACTCGGGTAATTTCCAGAAGTCACCTAATGCCAATTGTTGGTTTCACCATTGATGCACAGATTAACCCCGATTGACGCAGGGTTTTCGCCAAACCGCTATTGACATTGGTTTCCACGTAAAATAACATAACCCTTTCAATGAAGCGCCCTCTAGCGGGAGTACAGCATTTTCATATCTTGACACTTTAACTCTGACGTGCCAAACCCGGAGTCAGGTGTGAGGTATGAGGAGACCCCACATTTTTACCTTTACCGTCTTGCAAATTTGACGCCGCTTTGTCGGCTCATTGGACCTCCGGAGGTCTCCACATGTCAAATAATATTTTCATCACTGATACCACACGTTTACTGAGGTTAAGACTGGGTTTTAGACAAACGACTCGTGGGTGGTATGGACAGGCTGCAGTTTCACCACTTGGGTTGATTTCACCCGTAAGATCAGGCGGAGTTAGGGTTGGACAGATGGAATTAGATGTCAACTAAGAAGTGCATAGAAGTAACATATGTCATGCTACACGTTGGCATTTAGACTTAATCAAGTTTTTTTTGATTACTAATAATTAATGAAAGCCCCAACTTTCATTTGGTTTAATAAATTGCTTTATATTTTATTCCACGTGTTTCAATTGTTCTGAGAAAATAGTTTTTGAAGCTCTTATATGAAAAATTCATTAGGTTAGGTTCCTTAGGTTAGCATTCCTTTTTGCATTCAAATTCGTCCATGAAAGGAATAGTCAACTTTCCAGTAAGCAACAGTATTTAAATGGTTGGTACCATACACCCCCGTCGAAAGATCCCGCTATCTTTTGTAAACTGTTTTTACTTAAGCCTTGGAAACTTTCAAAAATAAAATAAGTCACACATTCTCTCCATTGAAATGAAACCGAAAATTTTAAACAAAAACAAGGAATTTATAACGCGACATATATACTAAATTACAGAAATTGAGCTGCAGAATACCACCACTGCAGTACCACACAAAGTTAATGCACTTTTGTGTAAGTTCTCGTATGAGTAGAAACCTGCTGGATGGCAATGCTTGATTGATTCCTTGGGTATTTAAAAATAATTTTCTCGATTTCCATCAACAACTTTGAAAACGGAACGGGGGAGGGGGAACTTGCGTGTTTAAGGAAATCGGAGAACCGAGGAGTGGAAGGATCTGGGGGATTTTTAGGACGAGTGAAGCGGGCATTTTATAGAACGGGGGAAGTACAACAGGGTAATAT